>JAECUM010003493.1:0-125297 GCA_016617855.1 Megalonaias nervosa | reverse complement strand
TTTTGGATCTTTAAATGTAGCTTTAACAATTTTTCAGTGATATTGCTACGATATCTTCATTGTACCATTTTATAGTGATGTCTAGCACCAGGGCATCATGCCACAGACATGTAGCATTATATTCCACTCAGACACATTATCATGACACCAGGCCGACTAGTCATAACACTAATCTCCTTATACTGATCGCCAAGTGAAACAGCTGCTAATACCATTTTTATAAGTCTTTGGTAGGACTTGGCCGGCATTCAAACCCGCGACCTCCCATATCCGAGGCGGACGTTCTAACCATTTAGGCCAGCGGAGCAGGGGTCTGCAGAGCAAATGGAGCAGTTGCTACAGGGTTCTTGCCTGGTGAGGGCCCGTAGTACAATTAAATGATAGTTATGTTTTTATTATTAAAGAGGTTGGGTTGGCTGCTTTTTAAAACTAGGTTACAAGGATATAGAACAAGGGAAGGTACTGACTAGGAAGCCACTGTTATGCAGTAAATTTGAGAATGAAGTAATCGTAGATTTAAGAATTTACTTTATTATTACTAACATGCTTATCCACCATCGTATTATATACACTCAAAACACCCATCAGCCGGGGAGTGGTGGGGTGGGGGAGCTGGAATGTCTTCGGGTTTGGAAGGGCTTATGGCTTATGTGCTGTTTTCTGACAAAAGCCGGCAATGTGATTACCCATCTTGGCTGCTGCGAAAAATTACGAAGTTATCATCCACCATTGCTTTAATCCTGAGGAGTCTCGGGTGTTCCTCCTGATTCAGAATGGTGGTAGGATCGTACCCTGCGCTTGTCCAAACGCACATTGTCCTGCAGGCAGAGACCACCACTCGAAGCCAGCTCAAATTGAGTGTTTAAGGTCCCTGAAGTCTCATTGTAGAGAGCAGATGTAATGCAGAAGTTAAAGTTAACAAAAATGTTTAATGAAAGTAACACAAGGAGGGAAGAGTGAATGTTGTCATCAGTACATTCATTTGGTTCATACATACACATATGAATCCAAGGAAGAAAACACTTTTTGCTTCCAGTCTTGTATAGCAAGAAATAGAAACTGAAGTTAATTTTTCAATTACCTGTGACGAACTGGTTTCACTAAAAGTTTTCAGAACAAAATAATCTTTTCAATGTTTCAAAAACCGAAACAACGGTTGAAATTTATAGTTACTTTAACAAACAAAAGTTGAAGATTTACTCTTTATTCATTTTAACCCAGTTTGTCAGTGTGGTGGGAGATAACATTTGGGAAGATGAATTTACTTACTGTGGTATTTCCTGTTTGATAGAAGTTATGGAATTAGAAAAATGTCTGCATCTGCGCATTTTAAAAAATGCTGCCGTTCAAATGATCCAAATATTGCTTCATTTACTTGCGTTTCACACAAATAAGGTATAAATGCCAGTATAATAATAATAATAATAATAATAATAATAATAATAATAATAATAATTATTATTATTATTATTATTATTATTATTATTATTATTTACTTGAATATTCTGAAGCATGGTGAACAACATACAACGGCAAGGATGAGTTTGATGCCGACGGTACGGTGTACGTCGACATTATGTCTGAATTTGAAGTGCAGTGGACGTATGATCTTGGACAACAACATTTTAAATGTGTGTGCGACCACAATCCTCATGGCCCTTTCTTTAGGCAAAGAATTCTTCATCGTTGCCAAGAGTTTTCTTTTCCATGACCGGTACAGACATGAGTGGACAGTGGCTGACATTTCCACCCGGTGAGGATGGAACTGCATAAGGGTTGGAGGATGGACACACACGCATGAAACAAGGCCGGGCCTGTCATTGGCGTCAACAGGCCTACTTCAAAAAGACTGTCCAGTGACAGCAATGATACATGGTCTATATAAAATGCTGCATCCTGACCCCAGTACCATGCCCATCCTCAGTAACGGCGATTTCAATTGCGTCACGTGGTGGCTGATGGAGCATTATAACATAGCCACCAGAGGAAATGGCATTAAGGAGGCGCGCCGCTGAAAGTTGTAGGGAAAAGCTCACAAAGACGGAACAACCGTCGACAACATGGCCAGGCTGGAAAAAATCCTCGATTGCGCTTTTATCCAAAGGGACATTGTTGACGGCGACATATGCAATAGTAAGGCCTACCACATGTAGTGGTGGAGGGGGATCAAAGTCATTCACCACAATGGATACGACTGACCAATGACCCTCAGAAGTTTGGAGGTCATCGGTGGTGAAAACAAAAACAAATGTTGGAGTTCAAGTCTAAAGTGCTATCAGAGAAAGCAGCGTTTCATTACAAATTTGTGAGATTCCTTGTTAGAGACATCAAAACAACAATGTTGAGGCCAAAGTTTAAACAAGTATGTGTAGTTCTGGTAACCCAATTGAACCTGTTGTTTTTCCTGCCAACCATACATTTTTATGGAAACAAAATTTGAAAAGAGAAGAAAACAATTTCGGGAGAATAAAGTAACAAAGGGATGTAACTACGATCGAAGTTAAATTCACAATGCAAGGACACTTATTTTCTACTTTATGTTTCATTTAAATCAATACAGACACAAAAAAATACAAACAAAAAAGTTTGAACTGACCAGCCAACCCTAATTTTTTTTTATGTAACTAGAACCACGCATATTTTAGTATTTGGCTTGAGACTCTCCATCCATCATGAAAATTTAAAGTCTCCTGCCTAGAACAAAGTTCGTCCAAGAAAGAAAATGATTTAGTTGCCCCAAAAGATCATTTTTACATCCAAGTGTCTCACAAAGTTACTTCCAGAAAATTTAGAGCCACTGCTTATACGTATACCGTGAAAATTTAATGACATCACCTTAGAGGTTACAAACGACAAAGCAGCAGGTTTCATTAGGACTTATTTGACTCATTGTTAAAACAACTGAACGACACTGCCAAGTCATGGATCAAGATCATTTGAGTCTATCCATGTCTTACTGCTGTTTGAAAACTTCTGGATGACTCGGGTTTAGAACACCAGCAGAACTAACTTCTTCCAAATTCTTGGACAAATTTCGAGAAACTCAACCAATTAGATACAAGTTTGATATTACTGATGTAAAAACAACTATTGACATGGCACACGTTTCACCTCCAAGTTCATATGAAGATCGTTGCACTTTATCTGCTCTTCATGCTTCAAATAAGTGTGCATATCATGTTGGATACACCAAGAAATTTATGAAGAATGTACAAGACCGGAAATGTCTTGGATTCAACACTTAGAAACAAGAGGTACCTGCACAGGTCAAAAACATCGCGTGTGACGGATGGAAGAAAGAAAAAAAGAGAGAAAAACTTTAACTTCATGCTTTTGTTTTTGTTTTTCCAAATGTAGACTGATTGCGCCATGAAAGGAAAAGCATGATTTTTTGTTTTTTTTTAAATGAAATTTAAATGTGTTGTACATGAGGTTTTTTCAAATGTAAATGGTTGTTGCATAATGTAGATAAATCTCTTGCCATGAACCGTGTGTTATGAAATTTGAATATATTGTACATGAACTTTGGTTACTATGACAGTATGTTGCACCATAAACTGGTTTTGTGTTTTTGGTTTGTGTTTTATTTTTTATTTAAAATATTAATTGGTTGTAGCTTAAAAGAAACAAACCATGGTCTGTGTTTTATGAAACATCAACATATTGTAGCATGATTTTGCGTGTGTTGTGGGGCTGGGTTGTTTTGTTTTAAAGTGAATAGGTTACGTCATGAATTATGGCTTTTGTTTCTAAACGTACATCTCTTATAGCATTAACTGTATTTTTAAATGTACACAGGTTATACCATGACTTAATTAAATGTGTATAAAATATCATGATGGTAATCCCAGAATTATAAACACCATTGTTATCACTGCATCCTAACTTCCATAGTTCTCAGAGTGATTGAGGAAATGTTGGATGTTAGGGTGTTGATTGTTGGACCCAGATGTTCATATAAAACCAAATATGTCTCAAACATTTGATCGAATACAAATCACACTTGTTTAATCGTCCGCCTCAACATATCATGTGGTGTTACAAAGAGTTAGCATATCTATTACATGAAGAAGTCAAGGAGAAGGCATTTCGTTTGTAAAAGGAATTCCTTGCGAAGATGATGGGATTGAGTCTAAAAAAGTCAAACACATCTTGTCATCTTAGATGAAATGTTAAGAGAAGTCGAAGAACATTGGCTAACACAAAAAGAACATTGTCGTAATGACAGGCTTATTGACATTTATTTCATCAAGGTAAAACACATTGTACAATTAGACTCAATATGTGTTATATAGTATTTCAACAAAGTAAAACACATCGTACCATCAGACTCATTACCTATTATGTAGTACTTAAACTCGGTACCTGTTATTTAGTACTTAGACTCAATACCTGTTGTGTAATATTTAGACTCAATACCTATTATGTAGTATTTAGACCCAATACCTGTTATGTAGTATTTAGACTCGATACCTATTATGTAGTATTTTGACTCAATACCTTTTATGTAGTATTAGACCAAATACCTTTTATGTAGTACTTAGACCCAATACCTGTTATGTAATATTTAGACTCGATACCTACGATGTAGTATTTTGACCCAATACCTGTTGTATAGTTGTCATGTATATGTAATTTAATTACTTGTTTCTTAGTTTTAATTTTTATTTTTTTATTTTATTCCATAACATATTATTGTAATGATAATTTTGTCTACTGGATTTGATTTTTTTAAAATAGAAATTCAATTCTGTTCTGGTTGACCTGATAAACAACCAGTAGTTGAAATATTGTATCTAATTGCTGACCTTGATTCAGAAATCAGTAAGGCTTTTAGTAAACAACTTTTTTTCAAATTTTTTTCTTCATTCTAAGAGTAAGATTCATTTAGTGGAACCAAGGCCATACCTAGAGTACGTGACAAATAACGTGTTTATTATTACGAACTTTTGGTTGTCCCAGTGGGATGAAATTTTGACCCCCATCCAGGAATCTGTCTTGCGTTTTAGTCAGGCTTATAACTCATGTTATCATAATAATTTGCCAGTTGTGCTTTAAACCTTTGAAGCTCAAAGGTGTTTTGCTGTGACCAGTTTGAGTTGAATTTTTCTATTTTTTGGAATTAGTAATTTATTTACCCTGGAAAATACTAGTGCTCATCTGAATTCTTGGACAAAGACATTGATCGAAATTTATTCAGAAATTCTAAACTGGAATATTTTTTTGTGATTCAACAATGAAGTATTGACACGACAACAGTGTGAAGGTTATGGCATATGTCATTGCCTTCCATCTTGGAATTTCATTGGGATTCAAACTGTTATTCATATAGGACTTTTCATTGATAGGACTTCTATTTTTTAATTCTTGGATTAATGTTGGAATTGATTCGTAAACCGTAAGTCCTTTATCTCATTTTTACCTTGTTTTTGTAGGGAAATAAATTATTTTGTTAAATTTTACAGAGCTTGTTGTTCACTCTTCTCTTGTTACTTTTGTACGACTGCTCCGGTGGCCTAGTGGTTAGAGCATCCGCCTCGGATGCGGGAGGTCGTGGGTTCGATCCCCAGTCGAGTCATACCAAAGACTTACAAAAATGGTACTAACAGCTGCCTCGCTTGGCGCTCAGCATTAAGAGGTTAGTGTTAGGACTGGTCGGCCTGGTGTCAGGATAATGTGACTGGGTGGGATATCATGCTACATGTCTGCGGCATGATGTCCCAGTGATAGACATCACTATAAACTGTCACACTGCAGACATCGTAGCGATATGAGTGAAAAATTGTTAAAGCTACGTTAAAAATCATAATCACATCACAATCACACTTTTGTACAAGCCTAGACATGTAACAAGAAATTTGGGGGCATGTCCGGGATATATGAATTTTGTGTAAAATATTTCAGAAAATTGTTTTCTGGAATTTTAATTCCACTAGTTATTGGAATTTTTTAAATCCCAAGCATTATTTCACATTTTAGAAATCTTTAGTGAAATCAACAGGCCTTTTTTGGACAATATCATCAAAAGTAGAGAATTTTTTTAATTTTACCCAGGAGAGGTTGGACATTTTGAAAATGGAAGTACAGCTAAAAAGTTGGAATTAGACATAAGACAGGTTCAGTTTCAGATAGAAAAGATACAGATGGAAAGAGAAAGAGAAGTAAGACAAATGCAGTTTCAGAAAGAGAAAGCTGAAAGACAAATGCAATTTGAGAAAGAAAAACAAGATATGCAAATGCAAAGAGAAACGGAAGAAAGGGAATTTCAAATTAGGTTAAAAGAATTAGAGCTGACAAATGGAAAACACTCCCCTACTTTTGATGTTTTAAGAAATATCAAGTTAGTGCCTCCTTTCAGAGAAAAAGAAGTAGACAAATATTTTCCTCGTTTTGAAAAAATTGCGGAAAATTTGAAATGGCCAAGGGAGCATTGGACTCTATTATTACAATGTGTACTTGCTGGTAAAGCTAGTGATATTTATTTTTCACTGTCACTAGAGCAGAGTGCTGACTATGATGTGGTCAAAGACTATATCTTGAAGGGTTATGAGTTAGTCCCTGAGGCTTATCTGCAAAACTTCAGGAATTCTAGAAAATCAACTGACCAGACCTATGTCGAATTTGCATGGGAAAAAGCACAACAATTTGATAGGTGGTGCTCTTCTAGAAAGGTTAATAAAGATTACGAAAGTCTCAGACAACTCATATTAGTAGTTCACGAACTGTGTCCATAGTGACATTAGGATTTATCTTGATGAGCATAAAGTCGAAACCTTGGAAAATGCTGCTCGTGCTGCTGACGAGTATTCCTTAGCTCATAAAATTTCTTTTGCAGGCAAGTCTTCCACTCAGCAGTCTTCTGCTAAAAAGATATTTTAGCCTAATATGAGCCCTTCTAAATCTCAATCTGGCACAACTGATAAGCTTGATCAAAATTCCTTGTCTCTTCCTACGTGTACCTATTGCAAGAAGAAAGGACACGTTATTTCTGATTGCTTCAGATTGAAAAATAAGCATCAGAATCAAGACGGACCTATCCCAAATGCTCTTATTTCTAAGAGATCAAGGTCATGGTCATGTATTGAAAGCAATACATTTGTTGGGTCTAATAAACCCCAGTCTGATTTTATTATGGAGAATTATGAACCATTCATGTTGAAGGGTTCTATATCACACTTGGGTGATTTGGCCAATCCTGTCCCTATTAAAATTTTAAGGGACACAGGAGCTTCTCAGTCTTTTATTATCAGGTACTTTGCCTTTTTCTGAGAAGTTTTCTTCTAATGAGAGTGTTCTTATTCAAGGAGTAGAGTGCGGCTTTGTTAATGTTCCTCTCCATTGTGTAAATTTGTCATCAGACTTAGTTTCAGGACCCGTGTCGGTCGGAATAGTGTCTACTTTACCCATTCAGGGCATTCATTTATTACTAGGCAACGACCTAGCTGGAGACAAGGTTGTGGTTAATCCACTTGTAACTGACAAGCCTTGTTTGGATCAGAAAGTTGATCCTATTGAAAAAGAATTCCCTGATTTATACAGAGCTTTTGCAGTTACTAGAGCTATGGCAAAGAAAGCTCTTGAAAATGATGTTGATGAGGAAAGTATTCCTTTAGCTGACACATGTATTGGTCAGGCTTTTGATGAGGGCACTTTCACTCCTTGTTTGGATCAGTCAAAAGGTATTGATCACAGTGATCCTCTTTTAACTACTCATTCTCTTTATTCTAATCAGTGTGACAAATGGCAATCACTTGTCGTCGAACAGGAAAAAGATCCTGAGATCTCCTGTTTGTTTCAGAGGGCCATTAGTGAAACTGAAGCCACTGAAGTACCTGTCTGTTATTTCATTAAAAATGGAATTCTTATGAGAAAATGGAGACATCCCGAGGTACCTGCTGGAGATGAGTGGTCAGTGAACTATCAAATTGCAGTTAAATACTTAGTTTGGCCCATGAAACTCCTCTGGCTGGTCATTTAGGGATTAATAAGACTGATCACAAGATCTTGAATCACTTTTATTGGCCAAAAATCAAAAGTGATGTTTGTAAATACTGCAGATTTTGTCATACTTTTCAAATGGTAGGAAAACCCAATCAGAAGATACCTAAGGCTCATCTGCAACCTATTCCTGCATTTGACAAACCATTTAGCATAATAATGGTAGATTGTGTTGGTCCCTTATCTAAGACCAAGTCAGGCAGCCAATACTTGTTGACCATTATGTGTGCGTCAACAAGATTCCCAGAGGCAATTCCTTTGAGGAATATTAAAACTAAAACAAAAGCTTTGATAAAGTTTTTTTATTCAATTTGGCCTTCCCAAACCTGTCCAATCCGATCAAGGGTAAAATTTTATGTCTAGAATTTTCCAGCTAGTTATGCTTGAATTTGACATTCAGCAATTCAAGTCAAAAGTGAAATTGTTTCGACAGAACTACGATAGAGAAAACTTTTGAGTGATGTGATAGAGTTCTGTCTCTCTTGCTCATTCTTCAAAATTTTCTTCAAATGAGGAATTAAAGCCCTTACAAAGTTAAGAAGAAAATGAATGAATTAAATTATAATAATAGTACTCATGGGATCTAAATAAATTAAAGGAGTACCAGTATATTGAGAGAGATAGCCAGGTAAATTATGCAATTAATTTAGTTGTACCTGTCCCACTCACTGAGAATTGAAGTGAAGTAATGCAATTGGACACTTGATTTTGGAGCAACAAATCTTCGGAATTCATAAATTATGAATAATCTGGAGCAGAAACTTTCACATTTGCAACAACAAGAAAGGAATGAACTTAAAACAGTTATTATTTGAATATGAGCACTTATATCCAGATGTTCCTACGAGAACAAACAAAATTTTTCATGACGTTGAAATTGTAAATTCTAAACCTGTGAAACAACACCCAAACAGGATGAACCCTCTCAAACAGGAACGCATGAAAAAGGAAATTCAGTATTTGCTGGAGAATGATTTCATAGAGCCCAGTAAAAGTGACTGTAGTTCACCATGTATACTTGTTCCGAAACCAGATAAAACTTTCCGTATGTACACTGATTATAGGAAGGTGAACAGTGTGACTAAAACAGATTCATTTCCATTACCAAGAATCGATGACTGCATTGATAAAATTGGAAATGCCAAGTATGTCACCAAATTTGACCTTCTGAAGGGATTTTGGCAAATTCCACTAACAGAAAGGGCAAAGGAAATTTCGGCATTCGTGACTCCAGATGAACTCTATCAATATAAAGTAATGCCGTTTTTGTGATGAAGGGTTCCTCAAGTACTTTTCAACGTTTGATGAATATGATTACCTCTGGTCTAGATAATTGTGATGCTTACATAGATGATGTCATCATCTAGAATGACACCTGGAAAGAACATTTAGCAACAATTCAGAAATTCCTTGACAGACTCACTGATGCAAGTTTGTCAATCAATTTATCCAGAAGTGAGTTCTGCCGTGCTTGTGTAACATTTCTAGGGCATATTGTGGGACATGGACAAGATGCTAAGGTCAAGGCTGTCTCTGAATTCCCTGTGCCCGTCAGTAAAAAGCAACTGATGGAATTTTTAGGTATGGCTGGATACTATCGGAAATTTTGTTCCAATTTCTCCGTTATTGCTGAACCCCTGACAAATTTATTGAGCAAGAAAAACAAGTTTCTTTGGACTGAAAAATGTCAGGAGGCTTTTGACAAGTTAAAGGCCATACTTAAAAGTGCACCAGTTCTTACCGCTCCAAATTTCAATCATTTAAACTGTCTGTTGATGCAAGTGATGTTGGGGTTGGAGCAGTATTGATTCAAGAAGACAGAAATGGTGTTGATCAACCAGTGTGCTATTTTTCTAAGAAATTAAGTAAGTACCAAAGAAATTATTCAACAATCGAGAAGGAATTTTTGGCTTTGATATTGGCATTACAACATTTTGAAGTTTACATTAGTTCAGCTCCTTCCCCGATTACTGTGTTTAGTGATCACAACCCCCTTACTTTCATCAACAAGATGAAAAACAAAAATCAGAGTTTATTAAGGTTGAGTATGTTGTTACAGGAATATAATGCTGACATCAGGCACATCAAGGGAAAGACAATTTAATAGCATATGCACTTTCCCATGTATAGAAATATTATTTCATGTACACTTTGTATAATTCGTTCAAGTTCTTCTTATGTTATTTCTTTTATAAACTTCATATAATTAGTCTGTGGTAAAAAGAAAGCTTTATTATATAAATCTTTCTTTTCTTTTATGGGGGAAGTGTTTTGTATATGTAATTTAATTACTTGTTTGTTTGTTTAAATTTTTTATTTTTATTTTATTCCATTACATGTTATTGTAATGATAGTTTTGTCTACTGGATTTGATTTTTCTTTTTGAAATTCAATTCAGTTCTGTTTGAACTGATAAACAACCGTAAGTTGAAACATTGTATCTAATTGCTGACTTTGATTCAGAAATCAGTAAGGCTTTTAGTAAACAACTTTTTTAAAAAAAATTATTCATTCTAAGAGTAAGATTCATTTAGTGGAATCAAGGCCATACCTGGAGTACTTGACAAATAACATGTGTTTATTGTTACGAGCGTTTGGTTTTCCCAGTGGGATGAAATTTTGACCCCCTTCCGGTAATCGGTTTTGCGTTTTAGTCAGGCTTATAACTCATGTTATCATAATAATTTGCCAGTTGTGCTTTAAACCTTTGAAGCTCAAAGGTGTTTTGCTGTGACCAGTTTGAGTTGAATTTTTCTATTTTTTGGAATTAGTAATTTATTTATCCAGGAAAATACTAGTGCTCATCAGAATTCTAGGACAAAGAGATTTGCCGAAATTTATTCAGGAATTCTAAACTGGGATATTATTTTTTCTTTTTTTTTGTGATTCAACAAGGAACTATTGACATGACAACACTGAAGGTTACAGCATACGTCATCGCCTTCCATCTTAGAATTTCATTGGGATTCAGACTGTGATTCATTTAGGACTTTTCATTGATAGGACTTCTATCTTTTAATTCTTGGGTTAATGTTGGATTTGAATCGTAAACCATAAGTCCTTTTTCTCATTTTTGCCTTGTTTTTCTAGAGAAATAAATTATTTTATTAAATTTTACAAAGCTTGTTGACTTCACTCTTTTCTTGTTACTTTTGTACGAGCCTAGACACGTAACTTAGTATTTAGACTCGATACTTCTTATGTAGTATTTTAACTCAATACTTTTTATGTAGTATTTAGACCAAATACCGTTTATGTAGTATTTAGACTCGATACCTATTATGCAGTATTTAGACTCATACCTGTTATGTAGTATTTACACTCAATACCTTTTATGTAGTAGACTCGATACATGTTATGTAGGATTTAGATGCAATACCTGTTATGTGGTATTTAGTCTCAATACTTGTTGTGTAGTATTTAGACTCAATACCTATTATGTAGTATTTCAACAAGGTATAGCACATCGTACCATGAAACTCAATACTTATTATATAATATTTAGACTCGGTACCTATTATTTAGTATTTAGACTCAATAATATTATGCAGTATTTAAAAGTTTAAGGGACAAATGTCAAGTTCATTTGTTATCCCAACAGATAGAAACGCCTTGGCTGAATTATACATATGTCGATTCCTCACAAATGCTTCATGCATATTTACTCGTCGATTTAAAACTGACCACTCCCGATTATTTCAAATTTCATAACTATTTGTTTTATCATTGGTACCAAGAAAGAGGTCCTGTCATTTGCATGTCCCCTCTGATGTCTGTCTGAAGATGCAAACTATGAAAACGTCTGCACATGTTTTCCTTCTGGCATTATTTACTATGGCATCCTTTCAGTCGCATTCTATTGCCAAATTGATTCAAGCGCTGTATGTCGCGAAACAAAATGCACAAGTACTGTAACATTTGTTTAGAAGCCAGACTCCAAGAAATGTTATGATTGTTTACTTTGACAGCACGTCAGTTACCTCATTCAGATCTCTCATGAAACTAAACGCTCTTTTTGGAACAGTTTGAAGTGGTATTGTCATCACTGTCAGATCCAACAATCGATACTCAAACTCCAAAATAAATCATTTGAAACCTGGTGGAAGTGGCTCTTTATGAGGTGTCATTATTTATTCCATTTTAAAATGGGGTCATAAAGCCCAGGCAAAAAGATAAAAAGCAAAATCCCCCAAATTCGCTAGTTCTGAGAAGAAAAAAAATTCGACTAGATAAATAGTGTAGCCCTTCTCTCTACCCATTTCTGTATGTCAAGAGTACTAAGTGACATTTTTTTTGTCAGTTTCAAAATGCGAACCAATAATGTTAAAGTTCAGTATTTAGCATGGCGAGAAACATGTTACAGTAAAGGAAGTTTGAAACCGGACTACAACTTCGCTTGGTCTTTATGCAATGCAATCGTAAATACAAGATCATTGGCATTATTTTGCCAAACTACCCGACTTGAATCTAGAACAGAACACATTGTCACTCATTATAAGCCATTTCATTTCCAGCAAATATTTTCTACCACTTTAGATTCAAGTCAGCTTCAGCTGCTATTCAAACAGTGAAAAGATCAGGCCCTGGATAGGTTTGTCTGCGCGTTAACCTAGTGGTTTTACAAAAAAAACTAAATTACAAACAATTGTACAAATATTGGATGAATGGAAGTTGTGTCTGAATTTGGTCAAAAATACATCACGGAGTGTTTGGATGTAATATTCTTTGAGAACTTTACATCTACGTTTTCGAAAAAAGGGTCCCGGATTCATGTTTGCGATATTTTACAACAAAATAAAGATTGTTTTCATAACCATGTGAGTAGTGAAGTGGGGTACTTTAGCGTCAATGGGAAAGTACATTACAGACCCCCCCTGGGGCACTATAGCGTCACGATTTTTGGCGTCAAAAAATCACCTTGGGGTACTTTAGCGTCAATGGGAATTTTGTATAGGGAACCACAGCCTGGGGTACTTTAGCGTCAACGGGAATTTAGTATAGGGACAAGAGGAATGGTACAGGTAAGGTGACGTCACAGTATTAAACATTGGCAAAAATGTAGCAATGTAGTACTGTGACGTCATGCCACCTATGTCATTTCAATATACAAACACGAATCATTCGCGTTCATGTCAGTGAATAGTATAGTAGAGTATGTTTTATATATTAGCTTTTTTTTTTTCTTCCATTTTAGGCAAAGTGAGAATAAATATCATTTCGAGGCATATGAAGTGGCCCTGAAAAGGGCCTTTGGGTTTTTGTCTTCTATTTTCTCCACTTCTTTAACCAGTTTCTCACTTTTCCAATGATTCCTTTCTTCTTCTTTTTATTATCCTCTGGAATCCAGTCTGGATGTCCCATTGATCTAAATTTTTCCTGTATTTTCATCCAGTTGTTGTTCAGTCTCTCAAAGTCCTCTTTTCTCTTTATGTTTTCTTTGTCCTTCCTCTCTTTTGACCAGGTGTCTTTGATTTTCCTCACTTCTTCGTCCATCACCTTTCTCATGAGGTCTTCTGCTTTTTTTAACTGGTCTAACCCCCAATGGACAAAAAACCACTCTGTCAAATGGAATATCTCTTGCAAAAAACACCTCACTTTGATGACAACATCAAGGGCCTCCTTCAACGTCCCCACTCTTACATATTTAGGATCGATGAAGCCTCTTAATTTCTCTCTTCTATCATCCTTTGTATTTGATCCCTGGCTACTTTCAGGCTGTTCGCAAAGTCTAGACTGCCTGGGAACCTCCATTCCTGTTGAAGTCTTTCTACCACATAGGCTCCATCCACCATCCAGAACCAACTATGTCTCAATTCGTTAAACAAGTTCATGTTGCCAGCCATTTTTTATGTTCTGTGTAGAATGGCATGAATACATACGTATCGGATTATAGTCGCGTTTGCACTGAGTGCTTCGGCTTGATTACCGCCCAGGCTGGCGACAGTCCCTTTAAGAGGGCGCTTGGCCCCGGTCTGGGCCTTTCAGGAACTTTGACCCGTTACTCATACTAATTTGGATGCACTCTATCGCCCCCAAACCACAGACACTGCAACCAAACCTTCCACCCCGGCCCCAGCCCCTCCCCACCCAAGAACAGGTCCACCCCACCAAACACTCCCGCCCGCCCCCCAAGCACAACCCAAAAGGGAGGGGCACCACACCAGGGCAGGCCACCCCGAAGCACCGGCCCACCCAGGCCCCAAAGCAGAATTAACCTTAAATATTAACACACTCACACTTAGTAATATCAGCATTTTATATCTCCCACAGTTAGTAACTCTGCCTGTTAAAAGGCAGGCAACAGAATCTGCATTTTATATTTCCATAACTCTACCTTTCAGTAGCAGACAACAGTGTCAACAAGGAAAGCGCGCCTAAAAATCCAACCAATCGCATTCATCCACACAAAACCTGCCACACTAATCAAGTGATTCTGAACTGTAACACACTCCTATAAGCGACGTGGCACCACTCATATATTTTAACACAACAGTACAACGGAAAATCGATGGATTTCTCAAATAAAGATATTGACAGTTGTTGTTTTTCACTCATAGGTCTTCCCTGAAGTCCCCCTCCTATGTTTTGTAGATCTATACTGTGGCGTGCCTCGTGTGTGCGGGAGCAACCAGGAATATGTCCTTCCTCTTCAGCAGTCGAAGCGGGAATGAGATGCGCATTTGGTTATAGCGCCCTGTTTAAGGAATTACTCGGAGCGAACGTCATGGAGAGAAAGTGTTAGTGAGTTTCCATGATGCCATGGTCAATTAATAGTGAAGTCAGACCCAAACCGCATGACTGTCCCTGTCATAATGTAGTCCCTAATAAAATCTAGTAGTGTACCTTGGTGTTGTGACTGCAGTGGCAGTATTTACGGTAGGAAACCGGTAAATTACACAATGGAATAAACAAGAAGGGACTCTGCATATACCGTTTATGTCGCCATGGTGGCAAACGTGATGTAGTTGTATTGGCGTAATTTGCCTTGGAACCATGGATTGACTGGCCTAAGGTGGCGTAGTTAAAACAGTTCGCTGAGTTAGGGGATAGTTGTAGAGTTTCTACGGCGTGAACTGCTGACGGTACGGAAAGTTGATGAAGGGAAACTATGCAAACGTGCAGTTGATAGATATTTGGCAAGTTGGGAAATCTGTGGTTTTACATTGATTAGGGTAAAATTTATGTATTGAATAGACACGTCTGGCTGTCTAAGTGACGCGGACATGAAGGAAAACACCCTGTTTGTTACTACAGTTAGCCCCCTCTCTCTCTCTCTCTCTCTTCGCCATAGTAGTTTTGATTGAAATCCTAATGGTATATCTTCCCGTTTGAAGATACCTCTCCAAAATAGTAATCAGTAGTCACCATATTTATGTGAACTCGTCCGTTTGTCATCTCATATTTTCAAACACTTACACACTTACAAATTGTAAATCAGTCAATCGTTGGATGAAATAAAATCTTGAGTTGACAAGCTTGTAAAATTCAGGTATCTTAGCTTTATCCTTATTTTGGCACTGCAATATGTCACGGAAATTTTTTTTTCCTTCTAGCATTAGATTTACCGTTTTTCAGAAAGGAAACAAACGCACGACTTTTTCAAGAAAGACGCGAGTGACATTGCACTGTAAATGGCGCGAATGACTGACTGAATGGATTATAGTCGCATATGCACAATGTGCTTCGCGACTGGTTATAGCCCTAGGCTGGGCCCTCGGAGGTGTGGGTATGGTGCCACCACTGCCTGTCAGAGCCCTAGGCTGGGCCCTTCGAGGTGTGAGTATTGTGCCCTCATGTCCTCCTGGGGGTTATGAGTATGGTGCCATCATAGCCCCCTAGATTGTTTTCAGATAGTATACCCAGCAAGCCGACATGTCCGTAACGAGGCAAAGGCGGAAAGAGACCCGGAAGGGAGGCAGCGCAGAAACGGCCTGAAAGCCCCAGGGACAGCCACACAGGGCACACCAAGACCCGCAACCACGCGCCCCGACCTAACGGCGAGGTCGGGTTTAATGTCACATCTAGTCCAGTTATGCTAATGGACTTCCTTATACCAATGTTGTGTGAGCCACTCATTCAATTGGTAAAGCAATCATTGAGTTTTAATTTTGGTGGATTGGGTATTATTGTTGAATATGAATTTTGCGTACATAGTGTACTTATCCATTTTCCGAAAGTTTGTACCAATCTGGGGAAGGTTTGCCCTTCCATTTTATTATGTTAATTTGGTGACTATGTAGGTTTTGTTTTTGACGACGAGGCGGAATCGTAAGGATCACGTTTGTTTTGGTAGCGGGCCCTCATGAACCAAATTGAAGACCCTTGTTTTTTTTTTATCTTTAACTGAAGTCCATATGAGCTGGGTACTGCAATACCTCCTTCTTGCGAGGAGTAATTGCAACTCGATATGGATGCGCTGTGCTTGTCCGATAGGGTTTTGTGGGGCAGCAGGTAGAGCTTCCTGGACTGCCCCTTGCCTTTGAGTTTGTCCGTACCAGGGCACGCTATGCTTGCGCGACTTGTTCTCTCTGTCTTCTCCTATGCCAGACCTGGGGATGGTGAGGTCTCTGTGGCTCCCACTCTTGCCGCTCTCTCTCCAACTCCTCCAAGGCCTCCTGCTCCCACTTTTCAATTTGAAGGACAGTGTCTCTCGGTCGTTGTGGTGCTGGTAATGGTTGTGGTACTGGTAGTGGCTGTGGTGCTGGTACTGACTGTGGAGGTGTCCTCACCTCAGGCTTCACCTCACACTGAGGCCTCATGATCAGATGTGGCAGGATCCTTTCCTTCTCCTTTTCTTTCTTTTTCTTCTCCTCTTCCTGTATTCTGTCTTTCTCTGCTATGGCCTCCATAGCCAGTTCGGCTAAAAGATGCCTGGGATACTCCAGGTGCATTTGGAGCTCCAACAATTTGGCTAATCTGCTGCTCATCTTCATCAAAGTTGACTAGTCAACAATGGTAGCCAGACTGACAATTGTGCCGCTTTATATTCCTGGAGCACGGACGTGAAGGAGAACATCCCTGACACCAAAATTTACAATACCACTATTACCATCACATGAAACGCGCGGACCTAAAAGAAGCACTCATGTTGACTTTTTACTTTTTTACTTACAAACACAGACATGCACGATTTGACAAGACAGAGAAAACAAAGGGTGGATTTTTTACTGACAAAAGAAACGAAGTGCTTATAGACACACTTCTATTTATTTTTTAAAATTTTAAAAGTTTTGGCAATTGAATTAGTATGTCTTTTCTAGAGTATTGGGTAGCCCTGAAAAGGGCTGTTTTTTTGTTAATGGGAGTAATGGCAATCTTTTTTACTGTCTAAGATTGCGTCCCCGTCTGGCGGCAGGCTTTCCTATATGATATGGTCTGCTTCTGCGGAAAGAGAAAGAGAATTCCTTGGTGTCTACTCGACAGTCCACAAAACCTCTGTCTGGTTCTTGCTGTTGCTGCTGTTGATGCAGCTGTTGTTCTTCTCTTTGCTTCTTCTGAAGTCTGTACTTCACAGTCCATTCTTCTTCTTCTTTCTTAATTTCCTGTCTGAAGACCTCTTCTATTAGGTCTTGGGCTATAGCTAACATCCTGACATTCTCTATCTCTTCAGGTTTAGGTATCAGGTTTAGCCTGACACGACGTAAACTGACGTAAGCTTCGTTCAGCTTGGCTAGTCTGGAAGGCATGTTCATAGGTAGACGAGTCAACCATGGATGATCAGACTGTGTGTCCATGGATTAAAGTCGCCTATGCACTGAGTGCTTCGCGACTGATTATAGCCCTGGGCTGGGCCCTTGACCCCAGGCTGGGCCAGTCTTATGACCAGACTGGAGACCAACCCGCTTTATATGGTTCAAACGCGGACGCGATAGAAAACATCCCTACTCGGTTTTAGTGTCGGAACACTATGATAGTGCATGTCATGGTGAGGGATAGAGAGAAGTCAAAGAGCATATATTCACAGTGTTTTTTGAAAACAAACGACAGACACATTTTTTTCAAAACACAACATTTTTTATTCAACCAACAAGTAACAATAACATCAAACAAATTATTTTTGACATGGTTGACAACGTTGTGAAATCATGTGAGATTTCCATTGATGGATGTCATGAGGCCATTGATGTACACTACGTTTCCTAGCTAAAGACAAAAGATAACCATAATGGTCACAAAACCATCCATCTACTTTCTCATCGTTTCTAGAAGAGTGACGATCAAACTAAGTCACTAAATGTTCTAAAGGATATCCAAGACTGCGTTGATGAAGAAAATACACACAATATTGTCCACACACCATAGAATCTGTGCCTTGTAATTTCACATTATTGTATCGTGTTGTGTGGGCATTTCTTCTCATAAAGTCAATGATATTGTCTTCCAAAGGGGGTAATCCATGTGAATCAAAATACTCCACACAATTCTCTCGAGGGAAGTAGACAGCAACCCAGTGAGTTCCTGGAACATGACTTTTATCCGTGTTGATGACATAAGCTTGATGGTCTTGAGGTTTGCGATGAGGTAGTTCATCTTTAGCGCACATGAGAGGATTCCAAGAAACAGTATACGAACTATTGTTCTAAAAGTAATAAAGTTCCCAGGTATCCATTTTTTGTTTTGTTGTTTTTTCACAGGTAATGATAAGTCATCAATTCAATTCTGACTTTTTGTTTGAAATGATCTGTCAAGTAGCCGTTTCTTCGTTTCGTCTCTGCACTCTGGGCTAAGAGAGATTCGATGCGATAGATCTCTAGAGTAGACAATGGTGGGCAGGAATGATCACGCAAGCCTTTATACCACTCATGCAACACTGCTTCTTCTGAGATGAGACTCCAAGCGTTGTCCAGATACTCGTCCAATTTTTCTTCTTGACTCATCATCATACATTTATCATGTTGAATTTGACTGGGATGATCGTTTTGACATCCATAACAATATTTCTTGGTCAATTCCGTAATTGTATTTGCCAGGTGTTTGGTAAAACAGGACACTAAATGTTGTTCTTGTTCTGGCCATCTGGACTTGACTACTACCTCATCCTCTTTGTCTTGGTCTTGGGGTTCTGTTTTCACGCTATCCTCCCATTCCATGTCCAAAGATTCTCTATCGTTCAATGAGGGATAGGAGTCTTCCATTGTTTCTAATAGTCTAGAATGACTTCTCTCAAATTGTTGATTTCGATGGTATTATCGAATTCGGCATACAAGATGATGTTGACCATCTCGGTGAGAGCTTCTGCAAACTGAAGTTCCACACGCAGTTGACCAGATTTTATAGGGTGGAAATGTCCCTCGTCACTGCCTTGGTCTGGAGTGAAATCAAAGGCCCACAAAGTGTAACCTCCAACATAATCTTCGTACGAAATACTGTGACTGGTGTTGGTTCCTAGTTGTCCGGTAGCTTCGTACAGGGACAAGTACAATCTCAAGTAATTCTTCTGGGCAAAGTTAGGTTCGAAGGGCCTGGTACACAAAGTCTTGCCATTGCGACTGACTTCGATCTTGGACACTCTGTAGTGCTTAAACTGGAAAGGATTTTGATGGTGGGCTCCGTTGAGGGCTGCATTACTGATGATACTAATGATTAAACGTTTGGGTAACTGTCCTTGGAACAGATGATCTTCGATCTTGGATCGGAGTCCAGCAGCAATGGTGAACGTTTTCACTTCTACACGTTGTATCAGATACTTGGCGGTCGATCTGCTCAATGTTTGACTGATGTCGTTTCCCACTTTAGGTAACACTTCTACGCGACGCACGTAAAGTCTAGCTTCTTGGATGATGGTTTTTTACTCGTTGGCATGAGCCATCAAATGGAAAGCGACACTGCTGCGATTGAGTCTCAGGCGAATATCCACTCCGTTCAACAAATGCTTGTCTTGCAACCACATGTCCAATTGCAAACGATCCATCAGTTCTAAATTACGACCTTGCAGGATTTTTCTTCGACGGTCGTTAAAACCCACATTGTGAGGACTGTCATCGGCTGTCAGGGCTGTGTCGTTAAATGTGTCTTCACCTGCGGTGTCAGGTTTCCACACCATGCAAGCATCCAGATGGGTGTTCTTGACCTCTTTTCCGTACGTCAAGAGATTTTCTAGATACGCTCGGTAAGGGTAAGTATCCATACTACTGCTGACCAGTTTGTTATTCAAGTGCAAATCCACTTCGCTGAACAAGGAATGCATGAAATTGTTGACGGGAGCTACTCTGGCATCGGCTCCCGGATTGGTGTTGTCAGTTTTGATCACTTTCAGTTTCAGGTACAAGTAACTGCTATTCCGATCAAGATAATCTTCCGTCTGTCTTTTGATTTCAAACTCGATAGGAGCTGAATCCTTCAAAGAGGAGACGGGATGAAATTCGACCCATTGGGATTCTTGCATCGTCATCATGGTAGGTGGCATGGCAAACAGATCCATTTCCGACTTGGAACAAGTGCAAGACTCTCAGTGCATCGTTTTCTCTGATTTAATAATCAAATATGTCTAACTCTTGGACGGTTTTTCTTTTCTTAGACTTTCTAGTTATAGGGGTGTGAAGTCCTCTCAAGGGGTGTTTTCGTCGTCTTTTTCTGCCTTGTCCTTGCTGTGGTGTCAGGGAAGCAGGAATGTCTGACTCGGTATTGCCCAGGGCATTTATAGGAGTTTCTCGCCGGCCCAAAATGTCTTTGCCCGTTTAAAGCAAGACATTTTTGCCTGCTCTCAAGAAAGCTTCTTTGGGGTTTTTTTTGTCTATGATGACATTTTGGAGAAATTCTTTACCTTACATCAACGCGGCATCTTTTAAGACGTGCAATCCCCGTGTCACTATAGGTTTCAAAACGGGAACCACTGTACGAAAGGCCGATTTGAGCATATCACCTAAACCATGTCCTCGCTGTCGAGTGATTCCTTGGTACACAGGATATATGACTGACAAAAGGTTAGGGTAATCGTTTTCGAAAATGGAGTTTCACTGTGACTTTCCCTTTGATGAATGGAATATTTTGTCCTAGATCTCCTTTTATAGTAATGTTGACAGTGTCGAAATACGACTTACTGATGGGCAAATAGTGAGGATGTACAAATTCGTGGTGAACGTGATAGGTGTTTCTACCTTCCTTGTCAGCAGACGTGGCAGAATCCTCTTTGAAAGGAATGACACGCAGTAATGGTACGGAGGTGTGTCCCACCACGTTGTACTCCGCCACATCGGAGTATACAAAAATCAAATTCAGTCCTTGGTTCACTTCTACAGGGAATCTAAAATATTTCCCAAAATCTGAGTTACTGGTCACGGCTGGTATTTCGTTTGCAATCTTGATCAACTTAGGGTCTCCACCCAAAATCTCATATAATTCAGGACAAAATATAATGGCCAATACTTTGTCCTCTGAAAATTTGATGAGTAGGCGACGAGATATTTTGTGGTAATCGATCATGACACTTTTTCTGGTTTTCTCCAAGACTTTACCAAACACGTTAATGAACCTGTCAGCCATAGTGTTCACCAAATGTTGACCACTAAAATAATAGCCTGAGGGAATTTTCAACCGATAAGTGGTTCATTTAGTTTTGGGGTCCTGTGATTTCATAGAGTCAGCTACACTGCTACGTTCATCTAAGGCTTGTTGCACTTGTTCGTCATGAACTTCTACTGTAAAAGTGTTTTGATTTTCGATGATGTTTTTGATTTGTGTAGGGTGAATCATTTCCACTAAAGCCACTTCCCAATGGGCTTCGTGATCCAATTGAATGGCCTGAGGTAATTTGGCCGTGTAACAGCACAAAGTGTTATTGGGAAACACCTCCATGGAACTGTCACTGGGTAACGTTAAGTAAAATTGGTTGTTCATAATTCCACAGTTCTAGTGTCCGAGGAGTCACTGGAAGTCAGAGGAGTGTCTAAAAGAGGATTGTTGTGATTGGATTGGTGACTAACGTTGGACGCAAGGCCACCGTTGTTGTTGTTGTTTCCGTTAGAGGAATATTTCAGAGACGGATTGGGAAGAAGGTAACCAATGCAACTGCTAAGTAAAATGGTCCACAATTGTTTGTCTCCTTGTTGCAAACTCAAATTGGCAATGGCAGCACCGATGACACAATACACCACAAAGATTTGGCAGAAAAAGACGATTTGCGTTTTAGGCACACGTTCTCCACACCACACCCACAAGGGTTGCTTTTGTAGATCTTGCAGAGAAGAACTGGGGAAAGGAGTGGTCACTGCAGTAACGGAGGCTGTGTTGAAGTGCAAGATGGTCACTTCTTTTTATAGTCGATGAGTTGTGAAGCGGCGATCCAAGAGTCAAAACTGGGAGGATATCCTTTCCAACGTACTTTGACTTCTTTGACACGTTTCTTTCCTACTTTTCGGGTTCTTCGATCGAGTATGCTTCGATCTCGTACACGTCATCTTCTTTCTTGGTCACACGTTGTAACTCGGGCAAGTAAAATGTTCCTTTTAACACTTCTCCGTTCATGTCTTCTAATTTATAGATGGGAGGATGACAGCCACGCACACGTTCGGTGACACGAAACAATTTGGTGGTCCAATTGGGTAAGTAACCTTTGTCAAAAGTGCGTTTGGTTTTGCCAATGCGCACCCAATCTCCTGCTGCCAATACTCCACCTTTCTTGGGGGCAGTTACCGTCGAGGACGGAGCAAACAGACGCTCGAAGACGGTTATTTAGTTGTCAGGAGTCACTTCTTGGGGGGCACGCCCTATGCTCCGATGGTAAGATTGATTGTACGATTGGATGAGGTGTGGCAAGACGTCGATGTACTTGAGAGTGTGTTGATGAGTAAAATATTTCCACATGCGTTCTTTCAAGGTGCGTTGAAAACGTTCCACGATGCTGACTTTGGTTTCGGGATTCTTAGTGGTGAAAAAATGAATGTCACGTTTCTTCAATTCTTTTTGGAAAGCTTGGTTCAGAAATTCGGTGCCTTTGTCGGTTTGCCATCGAAGAGGGTGACGTCCACTTTGTTTCAACACCAATTGGAGGGCTCGCACTAACTCACTGCTCGATTTGGAAGTCAATGGTACGACCCAAGCAAATTTGGAAAAGACATCGATGACACAAAACAAATATTTGTAACCATGATTGTAGGTGGCCAAATGAGAGACATCGGCTAAATTGGCTTGCCATTGATGATCAATGCCCTCCACTTGGGTGCGAGTTCTGGAAAATTTTCGTCGAATGGGTTTGTGTAAGGTGTACGTGGCTTGTTCTTGTAACCAGTGTTGCACATGAGGTAAACGGATACTTTTCAGTCGAGTTTTGGCAGCCCGATACAATTTCTGAAATCTTCCGTAACCTGCGGGATGGGATGGATCGTAGTAAATGCTGGCTAACACCTTCTCCATTTTTTAATAAGTGATCCACTCTTCGCTGATGGTAGTCAGAAGTGGTTTAGAAACGGCTTTACGTGTCCGATGGGCCACAGGAGTAGAAGTGGAAGGTAGTTTTCGTGGTGGTGGAGGTGGTAATGTGATGGCTTTGTTCTTCTTTTCTTTTTTCACTTCTGCTTTCCCTTCTTTCTTTTTCACTTCTATCAAAGATGGAGTGGACATCATCTTTTTAACCCATGCTTTCAGTTCTTCACGTTGGGGTGTAGGGGAAGGGGTCAATAAGGACGTTGCAATCTTACTAGGGATGGGAGCTGCTGACGGTGTTTGAAAGACTTCTCTTGCCTTTTCTTCCTCTGGCAACCGTGAGGCTGCCTCTGTCTTGACCACTGGGAGCGGTAGTGGTTGTGGTGGTGAACTTTTCATCAGGGCCTTAAAATCTTTCAGAGTGGGTAGAGCTGTTTCGTCTAAAGCTTTCTGGTGAAAGAGTTGCAGGCGTTGCAACAATTGACCGTACCGTTGTGATGTTTCCGTTTCTGACAAATCGCTGCGATCCATCAACGATTGCAATTCGTGTTGTAACTGGGACATCTCGGTCAAATGAAGATTGGGAGGTAAATGCTGGGTCCGTTGTTCTTGCCAACGATGGTATTCCATCCATCGTTTGTAAGGGACTAAAGCTAGTTTTCGTCCTTCCATCATATATCAAGGGTCACGTCTGAGATCTTTTGACTCCAGTGTCCTCCTTTTACCTTCTTGGAATTAGAGCGGGTATAATATGTCCCATCGCACTTAATATAGGTTTCGCTACTTCGGTACTATGTCCTAACATGGGTAAAAATCCTCCGCGTTGCACCAACATCTTTTTCTTTTGACGAATGGGTATTTTCTTTTGGACCATTTGGCGAAGAACGTGTCGATGTTTGGCTAAGCATTTTTTCTGATGTTTAGTCAAAGGTATCGTGCCTTTCAAGACATTCAGACAACATTCGCTCACCGTATTGATGACATCTTTGGAGGCGGTTTGAATGAGTTTTTTTCGCATGGGTGGAGGAGCTTTGGACAGGACGGACAACATGTCCCAATGTTTGACTAAACGAGGTGGCAGTCCTTTCCTTTTCTTTCCTTTGGGGGTAGAAGAGGAATGTCTTTTGCGGGGTGACATCTTTGTTTGTTGATTACGGGGCACACAGCAAAAATACACTAACGTCGATGACTTGTCACACGGTCTTTTATCCTTTTTGGGGGGACTATCGCTTCGTCATAAAGGTGACGATGTGTTTTCCAAAATCGCCAAAGAATCCTCCTCTTTGCTGGCTCCTCTTTTTCTTTGGACGAGTGTGTCTTTTCTGGGGGTGTCGCCTATGTTTGGCTAAGCGCTTTTTCGCATGACGAAACTGTCCTTTTCTTTTTCGTTTCTGGACAGGAGAACGACGATGAGGGAACATCTTTTGGTGCACACAAAAAATACACTGACATCCATGGCTCAACATGTGTCTTTCTATCTTATTTTTTTTGGAGCCTGTCCTTTAACCTTGTGGCAAAATCATTGGCTATCTTATCAAATTCAAGGAAAGGACCAAAGAAGCCTCCCTTTTGGTGGCTTCTCCTTTTCTTTGAACGAGAGTCTTTTCTGAGGGTGACGTCGATGTTTGGCTAAGCGTTTCTTAGGATGACGTGACTGTCTTTTTAGTTTTCCTTTTCCTTTTTGGACCGAAGAAGAACGACGATGGTAACGGTGTGCACGTCTTGGAGGGGACATCTTTGGGCGTGCAGCAGCACAAAAAGCACTGATCCGTATTGTTTGCCTCGGGTCTTTTTTATACTGGAATGCGTCGCCACTGATTGTCTTTACCGCGTATCAACTTGATGACAGGCAACACACGTCGTGGAGGATTTCGCAACCGACTAAATCGGGACAGTTCTTGCTTGGACAAATCTAGTAAACTCTGTAACACACCCGTTCTCTCTTCGACTTTGATTTTGGGGGCAGGCACTTTGTGAGCAGCGGCCACAGCCGCTAAAAAGGAAGAGGGTGTCACCGCTGGAGGAGAAGTTTTTGGAGACACTCTCTGCAGGTAGAAGCTCTTTTCTGTGGACTTTTCTTTTTCTTTTTCTGAGGCTGTGACCTGGCCTTGACACCGTTGCTCTTTTTCTTTTCTTTTTCTTCTGGTTACGTTTGGGCGTGGCTTTTTTCTTGGGAAGAACTTTTGGAG
This sequence comes from Megalonaias nervosa, assembly GCA_016617855.1. Classification (NCBI taxonomy): domain Eukaryota; kingdom Metazoa; phylum Mollusca; class Bivalvia; order Unionida; family Unionidae; genus Megalonaias; species Megalonaias nervosa. The sequence goes on along the minus strand of JAECUM010003493.1, from coordinate 99,750 downwards.
CATTAGGATCCCATTTTAAGAGGGAACGAATGATGACACCTCCTAGAGAACCGCTTCCTCCAGGTTTCAAAATGATTTGCTTTTTGGTTTGAGTGTCGATGCGAGGATCGGCTAGTTGCGTCAAGGCGCCTTTGTTTCTCTCAAAAAAATGTTTGGTTTGATCTGGAATCTGAATGATGCCTTGCAGTAATTGACGTGCTGTCACCGTAAACCATCGTAAGACTTCTCTGAGACTAGCTTCTAAGACACGAGCACGTATTTGTGGATTTTTTCGCAACTGATACCGTACAAGGCACGAATCAATTTAATGGGAAGATGAGACTGAAGGGACGTCATGTTGACGATGTGTGAGACAGAGTCAAAGTGACCGAGGTTTTTATAGATTTTTTTTTTGGTGATTGTGATTAAGTCGACGAAGGGGACGTGTACACGACAGGCCCTCCGTCTTGGCACCAGTGGTGAAACAGATGGGTACGAAATCGCAAATAATCGGGAGTGGTGGGTTTTAAATCCACGAGTAAATAAGCGTGTGGGGTTTGAGTGGCATCGTCGTACGCATTTGTCAGTCAAGGCGTCCCTAACTGTTTGGCTAAGACTTGTACTTGCGATTTATCTCTAGTGCTTTTAAACAACACCACGTAATGAGCACTGAGACTGATGGTACGATGGGCTTTACTTTGTTGAAACAAATTTTGGGTGATGTAAATGACACTGGCATTACGATGATGCCCTTTGTGTGTAAACCAGAGTTTAATTTCTTCTTCGTCTTCTCCTAACATGTCGTCAAAATTAACCAAATGAGTTTGACTAGGGTCAGACACGATCCCGTCGTCCTCGCCAGGAATGCCTTCCACAAAGACGATGGAATCCCCTTGACTTTCTCGCAGAAGGCTGTACGCCGATTGCCACTCTTTGTAACACCACAAATGCGTTGAGGTGGACGATCGATCAAATGATGTTTATGTTCGATCAAACGTTTGACAAATTCGGTTTTGCCGGAACCGCTCGGTCTGGCAATGAGCATGTTAAAGGGATGGCGAAAATACAAGGCCTCCCAACTAGTCCGATCTACGTGTTCGTCAATGACTTTGACCGTGGAGGAAGAGGGAGTGGAGACAGTAGAGGTTGCCATAGTGTAAGTAGTGTAAGAAATGTCACTTTCGACACGAGGACAGACAAGACAAGAGTTTTTATACTTTTTTTCAGGACAGGTTTATTGTCATCTTTAATGGTGAACAACACGAAAGACAAAAATACATAAAAGCCAAATGGTTAAGTTCATGAATAAAAGACACATCAAAACGATCAAAGTGGAATATAAACAAGTCTCTGTACAACATTTGTGGTGATCAAGAGGTGAAATCGTAGGGGTAATGTGTAATGTTCTGAGACTCTCTACACTCCTTGGCACATTCACACAAGAGTCCTCCTAGAATGGCTTTTCAGGGATGTCGATCACGGTCCTGTCCTGAAGAGAGTGGTTTTCCTCGGTCACGACTTCTTGTTCTTCTTCTGGCACTGTCACTAACACTGGTTTAAAAGTTACTATTTTCACGGAACGTTTTAATTTTTTAGGATTACAAATCTTTGGCATAGTGTGCCACTTCTTTTGTCCAAGCCTCAAAACCCCAACTTTTCCAGTCACGTACATCTTTCCAGTGAGGGTGTAAGTCACAAGCTACACACACATTGTCGTACACGTCTTCAGTGCCTAAAAGTTGAACGAATCTTGTTTTCCTGTAGAGGTTGAGAAGTATCAAGATGAAAGCACAAAGCTTTGAGCAGAATGAGTCTCTCGTGTACATTTAAAGGGACCACTTTCATGCTTTTTGGAGTGTTCGTAAAGAGTCCACAAGGAATCGGCTGGTAAACGAAATCCCAGAAAGCAAGTCACTAAGACACACACTACACGTCAACCCCAATTCGATGGACACAGTTCTCATAATAGGTGTTGGTAATCCTCCACTGTTTGAATAGTGTCATTGATTTTCTTCCACGGAATCTGTAGTATCACGAATGATAAAGGTCGTGGCATAGTAGTCTGTTTTTATACCTCTTTTCTTTTACCTCAATCATTTCTCCTAGAGCAAAAGTAATGAACGTAGTGAGTAATTTCTGACCACTGTCATTCTAGGAAACGGTCAAGAATGTCAATAAAATCTTCAGATGTAAATGGTCTAAAGCGAAATAGTAGGAAGAAAGCACCCTTGATCCAGAGAAATCGGACTTGTTTGCTGACTTTCGTCAATTTCCTCTTGTGAATTTCTTGACATAAAAGTTCTGCAGTCACAAATTGAGATTTGGTTCTGGCAAGTCCCTGCCAAATGTCCTTGTAGATCTTCTCTTGCAATTCGTTTGGTAATCTTCGAAGATTATTTTTTACATGGGGTTTAAATACTTGTCTAGGGGTTGTCCAATGTTTGACTCCTAACCAATCAGCTGGTTTCTTACATGACATGGTATGCCCACTTCAATGACGAGGTCCCACTAAAGGTAGGTAGTGACAATGTGGAGACCATCAAGCATGTTCCAGGTAAGCGCAATCTTTCTTTTCCCACTCGTGAAGTGACACACCACAACTGAAGCACTTGACTTTATCCCCTTCGTTCAAGTAGATAAATCCAGCTCTAGCTAATTCTTCGGGGATAGGTCCTCCCAGATATTTTGGCCATTTTCCTCGAAAGGTTTGGAATCGAATTTCATAGTCACAGTATTCTGGCAAACGCACAGGGAACGAATATTCGTCTTTCACAGGTTCATTTCGATGAGGGTACGGTGAAATATGCAGGAGCCTGCTCAGTTTTACATGACATCGTAGGGTGGTAGCCGCATGGTTTCATTAGGATGACATCCACCATGAAAACCAGTAAAGTGAAAAGGTTTACAATAACGAGTGGCATCGCTTTCGCATCCATCAGGTTTGACACGCACAGCATCACTTTCCATGGTAGGTACAGTCGTAGCAAAATTTCCATGATGTGGTACTGAATCACTAAGGTCATAGCGTACGGCATCCCTGCCATCGCAAGGCACAGCATCGCACTCGAGTTTGCTCTTGCTTGATACTTGATGTTTGAAAGGATTTATCTTTCTCGCTTGGCAATGGTAGTCACAAAGAACTATCGGCCTTGAACGTTGTCCTTTTTTATAGGCTGGCCAATATCGGCGTGACCGTACGGTAAAGTGAAGTGATTGGGAAGTCGTACTCGTTTCTGGTACACAATTTGATAGACTTTTTCCAAGGGTCGACTGACGATTTGGTGTGTGGGTAAACGTACAATCTTGTGTGGTTCGTGAATGGTCACTTTAAAATTTCCATCCTGTCCAGACTGCAAGGCTTCTTTCAAGACGCCAAAGATTACCAGTTGACTGGTGCGATAATTGAGAGTCAATCCTTTCACTTCGCACTCTGTGTACACTTCTTCTTGTTTGTCCCGGTATTCGTAGCCATAATTTTTGGGACCGCCACTTGCAAAACTTAGAATCTTGTCGTCGGGATGCTCGTCCGTCCAGGCTCCTAAACGATCTCCTTCGATGTTAGGGTGAGGTTGACCCAGGCGATCGATGTAGATGCAACTGTCCATGTCAAAATACCGCACACGATCTCCTAACAGTTCTAAAGCTTCGTACAGTTTTAAGCGAGCATGGGCTGTCACGTAAGTTGCAATGATGACATTTCCAAATTCGTCGGTTTCTACAAAGTCCAGTTCTTCTTCGTAATTGACTAAGATCAAGTCCTCATGAAGGACGTCCACGTGTTTCATGTATTTGGTTTTGTCGTGAATCATCTGGAAGTAGCGGGAAGGTTCTGTCAAATACTCCTTCTTGGGTAAACTTGGTCGTTGTGCCATTTTACCCCACAAACAATTCAACATCACTTTGGCAAATGATCGCCTTCCTTCGTTTTTCTCCACGTGGTCTAAAGAGATGCCTTCCTGCTCCCAGTATTTGTCTTTGAATTTCTTTTGATCTTCGGGAGTAGGAAGGATAGCCGCTAGCTTCTTGTTTCAGTTTCAAAAAGGCATTCACGTAGTCTGCAAAAATCCCTTTCTGAGTCTCGTCGCCCTTGTGGTATTTTTCTGTCTTGGGAAAGTGGTAAATTTCGTACACTTCTAACAGTTGGTATCCCAAGTCCAGAGCTTTGAACAATTCCACGCTTACCCACGTTCCCGTCAAGGCGCCTTCTTCCTGAGTATGCTGACAAGGTTGGTCTTGGTTGCACGTTTCGGCACAAGTACGGCACAAGGGAAACATCAGTTTTCCTTGGCAATGGTGAGGTAAAACGGGATGGTACAAGTACGTGGGAGGCAAGACTTTACATTTGATCAATCCTTCGTATTGTCGAATATTGTCCACGTCAATGTGTTCCGTCAGAAATTGTGGGTGCTCTGCGGGAAAGTGACAATATTTGCACACATACGGATACAGAGAACACACGTCCAAGTATTTGATTTCCTCTCCTTTCTCTTCGTCGGCTTGGTATAGCAAACAGGTGGCATTCGTCCGTCCTCCGTACAAACTGTCCCTTGGGTTTAGTGGGTCCACCAGCTTGTAACTTTCTACGATGCGCTTAAACTCGGGATCGGTTTTCAATCGCTGGTCGTACTCGTGTTCCCACATTTCTACCACTTGGTATCCTTGCTCTTCTAACTTCAAGCGTCGCTGACAAGTGGCCTGGTACAAGTCTTCCATGGTCCGTTGTAAAAACTGATTTTTAGTGTTACGTTGAGGGTAGCAGATAGGACATCCGTGAAATAAGCATCCGTTAAACTCGTACACAATCTGGGGTTTTTCTAAGTCCCAGCCATCTACCGAATACCTTCCAATAATCTTTTCGCCTCCTCCGTTGCGGGCATGTTGGATCCATTTGTCTTCCTTGTCACACAAGTAATGTAACCAGTGTAGGGCTTTGACCGGGTATTGACGTTTGACAAAATTGGTTGTTTGAGGACTGATGACAGCCAGGGTGTTTTCGGGCATAAATCGTTGGCGGTACACTAAGGAACACGCTTTGGCAATGGTGCAGGCTTCTTTGAAAGGGTCGATCCCTCTGTGTTCCATGAACAGTTCTCGAAATTTTCCACAGCAACGCCGTAAAATGTCTACGTCGGAACGACAATATTTTAACATTTCTTCCTGAAAGTCGAAGGGGTCCGAGGCGTGAGTCTGATACCAAGCGTAGAAAGCTTCTCGTTGTTCAGTATGCATGTTGTCGGGGTCGTAGTAGTGAGCCTCAGGCAAATGGGGTAGAACGGCATGTTGATCGGCTTCGGTATTGAAAAAGTGCGGAAAATAGCCTTTGGCCATTTCTGTCATTCCAAATGTTTTAGGCATGCGACTCAAAGGCATGGCCAAATAACACATCGAATCTTTAAACTGCACTTGACCCACTTGCATGGAAATGATTTTGACTCCGTTCAAAATGACTTTAGGACGTTCGGTACTTTGTTCCGTATAGTATCTCAAAAGAAACTGTCCATCGTATCCCGAGAAATTGTGAGCCATCACAGTGGCATAGCGATGACAATCTCCGTAACGTTCGATGTCCTCTTGACTCCACGTCTCGTCGATAGGGTTTAAGATCCATTTGGCGAAATCGGACAATGTGTTTGGTCCCCAAAAGATTTTTTCACGTCCTCCAGGAATCTTGCTACAGTGAGGGCAATGAGTCAAGATAGGCTCTTGGATGCACTCCTCACACGCTCGATGTGCCACGCAGAAATTAGGAATGTGAATACCAGTCTCTTGCATGCATTCGAAATCGAAAAAGATGAAATGGCCTTTCTTCTGGTCATTATCTTCTTCCTGTTGGGGTTGGTATTTTTGAATGTAGCGTTGGTGTTCCAAGTCCACGATTTGGTGACAAATGTGACATCGTTTCTTTCCTGAACAGACGTGCACCTTGAGCAGCAGGGAGGGTGGACCCTACAACTTTTTAGAGACATTATTTTTGAAATTTAAGGGTTCCTACGAAGGCTGAAAAAAAAGTTTTTGCCTTAATAATGAAAACTTCTCTAATTGACCAGATTTTTTCACGTACTGGTCACTACGCGTATGTCGCCCACCCTCCCTGCTGCTATGGTTTTTATCCAAAAATTGTATCAAGTCCATTACGATATCTTGACCTCGGATCATGTAAATTTATTGTTACAAAACCAAAGGGAGCAGCTTGTGCTTTTGAAAAGAAATTTTTAAATTTGTTCATGTCCATGTCCCCAGAACACCAAGTATAATAAATATTTTTCAGCGTATGATTATCAACTCCGTTGAACACAACTAAAATGTTACAGTTATCCCTGATCACTTTTGGAATTTGTGTATAACGCTGTGTAACATAAATCATGTCTGTTTTTTTGTGACGGCCTCGTGAAAATATTCTAGCTGGATTTGATTGTTTGTCCAGCATAACATCATCATACACTACTAAATTATTAATGAATCCATCCAGATCACCTACAGATGGCGACCCCCTAAATTACATCGCAAGACTGAAAAAAAAAATGTACAATACAATATAACTGTAATGATTCCAGAATCACTGATGATTCCTGAGATAACAAACCTCAGATAACAAACCATCAGATTAACAAAATCAACCTTGTACTATGAACTGGCAGATCTCCACATTTTCTATAATAAATATAATGAATGTGGAGATCTGCCATCATGTTAACGAAGCCAAGATGATGAAATCATCTGAGATTAATAATATCATGACTGTGTTGTTAAAAATGCGTCACCTCAACAGTGGTTTCTTCATGAACATCTTTAACAGAGTCAGAGACAGCGTCAAAAACTTCGTCAGAGACAACGTCAGAATCAACGTCAGAAACGAAGTTTCTAGAGACAGAGTCTCTTAACAAGTACCGAGCCTCATATTCCTCTGCTGTTGGTGGAGCATCTTTGTGGGATATGTATTTCGGTTTTCTCTTATCATAATAAATCAACATCACTCTGTATCTGTTGCCGCCGCATGTTGTACAAATTTGTATCTTTCCCCGCACTCCATTACCGCAGCGCAAACACGGCCTAGTCCCCCCTGATCCTGTTTTTAGCATATAGCTATGATGAGCGCAGTATTCTCCTCGGCATGATTTTCCACATGTCCGAGTTGATCCTTGAATTATCCAAGAACAATTATTAGGTCCTGTCTGAAATGGCATCGTATATAATAATATAATTAAATTTTATTTTTAATTAAACATATAATCTGTATATATTATTATAATAATCATGACAGAAAAAATATAACCCACATCACTATATAATAATAATATAATTATAAATGAAAATAATTCGTCAGAATCAGCGATTCTAGAAACGAAGTTTCTTGAGACAGAGTCAGAAACGAAGTTTCTAGAGACAGAGTCTCTTGAAGATGTTATGTTTTATAATACAAAATATGATGCCATCGAGAGTTCTAACGTGTTTTATGAATCTGATGATTATAATGATATCTACAAGCAGAGAATAATTATTCAGCAACGCGATAAATTCTACGTGTTCTCAGACGATGATGAATTTGACAGATTCGCTGGGAATTTTATTAATGAGTCTTCGGTAACTGAAATAATTCCCAAGTTCAGGTTTAGATATCCAGTGTTTGATCTTGATACAAAATACGTACGTGAAGCAATTACGTATCGATACAGCGATCGCATAGACATACAACCAACAGACGAACTAATCAACACTGATGATATTATTAATTATTTCGCTGCGTTATGCTTGTGTGATCGCGAAAAGGTATTCTTGTTTGAGACTAACAGCGGCTATCATGTTCTCTGTAAATCAACACCAGTAACATTCGATCAGCAACGATATTTAACGAATCATGCTGCTGATAAGAAGAATCCTTACTGGAAGGTTGATCGACAAGCTGGTCTTCATAGTATTAAGCTGAATAACACACGATCTTATAAACCAGGTGTGCAGACGCTATGCAAAAAACTAATTTCACATAATGATCATCTTCAGAGTCAGAATCAGCGATTCTACGCAAGTGAATTACTTATCTGTCCAACCTGTATTCAACCTGATCGTGTTGAGATTAAAACCCCCACAAACGATTCCATCGTTAATGATACAGCTTTCTGCGATGAAATTCCCCCCGCAGACATCGCTAGGATATCTACAGAGCTCACTGGCAAACCTGATCAGCTTATCAGCGTCGTTAATGTATCAGGAAATAGATTTACTATATCAAGAGAACCAGGACATAGAAGTAACATCTGTGAACGCAGACACGGATATAATGAAGCACGCGGTTATATCGAAGAGAAATGCGATAACTGTCTCGTGTATATTAACGATGATTGTTATTCGATCTGCTGTCCCAGATCAACTGGAAAACAAATACAACTGCCAATCACTAATATTTCTAATGATTCTATAGATGATAATAAATCATCCGACGATAAAATCATCTCTGGAAACACTAGTGTTTCTAATAAATCATCAAATGATTCCATCATTAATGATGAAACAACCAAACAAAACAAAAAATACTTGAGGTATCTGATTAACGCGCGACGTAGATTTCGTTATCCTGGACATGTAACGACTAGAAACGCCGATTACACATACACGGCATTACCAACCCACGAATCAGGACCAGGATGTAAAGTAATACCTGACTCTGACTACATCGATGGGTCTGCATGTGGAATGGGAAAATCTGAATCAGCTTGGAAATCATTAAGAGATGATCAATCCGTGCTCGCCTTATCGTACAGAAAAACACTTACCGAAAAAGTTAAATCCGATAATAATATTGAATCCTACATGGACATCGATGGCTGTATCACATTTAACCCCGGAGTTCCTCGTCGAGTTGTTGTGCAATGGGAATCTCTACATAGAATCCGTGGAGTTCCAGATGTGATTATTGTTGATGAATGGCATGGAATCCGTAGACAACAATTCCGCTCAGCCAAACATAGCAAAGAGCGATGGAATAAATTTTTAGGATTAATAACGATATGCAAACGATTAATTGTTCTCGATGCAGATGCTAACGATGATGATCTAATATTATTCCGTGATAAACTAATGCTATCATCTATGAAATTTATCATTAATGATTATAAACCCGATCATGATAAGAAATTTCACATCGAACAATCTCACAAGAATAATCTAAACTCGCTTCTAGAACGATTAAAATCTAATGATTGCAAAATCGCCATTTTCACGCATAACAAACAACGGACTGATTATTCTGTTGAGGGTCTAGCTAAGCTCATTCAGCATCTAGGATATCGTGTTAGATATTATCATGCTGATACAGATCCTGCCCAGAAGAAGTCTGACTTCAGTGATATCAATCACGCATTCGATGACATCGATGTTGTTATCAGCAACCATACTCTTGAAGCCGGAGTTAGTATCGTTGATGATCGATTCAAGACTATGTACGTGTTCTCGGAAGAATTAGGATCTGTTGAGGCAACCAAGCAAGCGATTCACAGATTCCGCTGCGTCAATGAAATCCATTATTCATCAACGAGAAAACGACGCGCTTGTAAACTACCGGTATATCGTGAAGGTATCGAAAAGGTTATCGTGGATCGTGAAAGACTGATCGATAACGACACAAAATTATATAGAATTCCTAACGCTGGAGATTTACATACTGGGTTTGGATACGCTTATATCAGCGACATTACTGATGAGAACAATTCCATTATGTACTTTACACCACGACTAATCAACGCGATGAGAAATACCGGCTATGAAATAATAGAACCGCCTGTAGATGATTATGAAACGTGGATGAGAAAAAACAATACTGATAAATCATCAGATGATTCTGATAATAAAATCGATTATGATAATGATCCTAACGTCGATGAATATCTAAAGACATCGATAGGTAATCGAATAAAACAATCCCTAGAGACAAAGTCTCTTGATGATGATGACGATTCCATCATTAATAAGATCATCTATGGAATCACTAGTGATTCTGGAGACTCTCCTCGGTATTACAAATACGATCCACTGGCGAATCTAGAACCATATCAGGCTAAGAAATCATTCCTTAGTTACATGTTCCAATGGGATGTTGGTATGTTGCCAGCTGAGCAAATAGAATACTTGTATAAAAACTCAACACAGCTAAAGCGAGCTCAGCGAATTATTGTCGATAAATTTAATGATGGTAGTGCAACTGCAAAAGAAGTATTTCGATCAGATAAAATTAGTCCCGCGGAGAAACTAACGATGATAAGAAAGTTTATACACGCGTTGAATTTACCTGATATTGTATCTGACGATGTAACAACAACAACAATACCGATATCAGGACCGGATCTCCGTATGTACATCGAGAATATGATAGATGATCCAGAACTCGCTCGTGATTATAATAATCTACTTGCTAACTGGTCAAGCATCTTTGAGGTTAGAATCTGGTCTAATAAATTAACCATCAAGAATATCATTGAAAAGATAAAGATTATCTACAAGAGTTTTGGAGCATCATTAATCTCGGACAACAAACAAAATACAACAAGATCAGATTATACACTTACTTATCCCATGTGGCCTAAATCAGACTTTCATGATGATCCTCGTTGGAGAAATTTCATCGATCCACGTAAAGAATTCTCTGGCGGTAATGATATCATCGCAGTAGATCAACACACTACTATGTTGATGTTTCACGTGTGGAGCGTTAATGGATGGTTTAATGATTAACAAACTCTCAGATTATCAAAATTAATCCTATATCATGATTGACAGATCGCCACATTCTTTATATAATATTAATGAAATGTGGCGATCTGTCATTAGGTTAACAAACCATCAGATTGACCTTAGAATCACTATTGATTCTATCATTGAACAGCGATTCACATAATATAAACATAAAATAATTCTTAATAATAATAATCATGAGAGGCAAGATTATATTAATTCCAGGAACCGATCAGTATGATCTTGCGATGAAGATAGTAAGCGATAATAATGGATCAATAGTCGCGAGAAATGGTATCGGATTTGTTAATATCCATGATCGAGTAGGTAATGGCTTTTCGAAAAGATCGATGAGCGATATAACAACAGCAACTCGCAAAAATAAAATACGAGATCGTCTGCGAAGAAAATTAGCTAGCAGAACAATACCATTCAACTAGAATTATATTTTTGTTATTATTATAATGAATGATATGAAAGCTTTATTTATTGTATGTTCAGATAGGGGTTATTTCCGCGATAAAATGATTCTTGATGAACACGGTAATGAGTATTTCATGCCACCAGGAAACTTCGTTTCTAAAGACACCGAATTAACTTTCAGCGTGATCGATAACAAGGTTGTTCCGTTTGTTGGTAGCGAGTCTAACATATCGCCGTGGTTAGTTGTTGAGCTAATAAAATTATTTTCATACGAAGGCAGCGAAATAATTAATAATATCATCAGTGTTGATTAGTTCGTCTGTTGGTTGTATGTCTATGCGATCGCTGTATCGATACGTAATTGCTTCACGTACGTATTTTGTATCAAGATCAAACACTGGATATCTAAACCTGAACTTGGGAATTATTTCAGTTACCGAAGACTCATTAATAAAATTCCCAGCGAATCTGTCAAATTCATCATCGTCTGAGAACACGTAGAATTTATCGCGTTGCTGAATAATTATTCTCTGCTTGTAGATATCATTATAATCATCAGATTCATAAAACACGTTAGAACTCTCGATGGCATCATATTTTGTATTATAAAACATAACATCTTCAAGAGACTCTGTCTCTAGAAACTTTGTTTCTGACTCTGTCTCAAGAAACTTCGTTTCTAGAATCGCTGATTCTGACGAATTATTTTCATTTATAATTATATTATTATTATATAGTGATGTGGGTTGTATTTTTTCTGTCATGATTATTATAATAATATATACAGATTATATGTTTAATTAAAAATAAAATTTAATTATATTATTATATACGATGCCATTTCAGACAGGACCTAATAATTGTTCTTGGATAATTCAAGGATCAACTCGGACATGTGGAAAATCATGCCGAGGAGAATACTGCGCTCATCATAGCTATATGCTAAAAACAGGATCAGGGGGGACTAGGCCGTGTTTGCGCTGCGGCAATGGAGTGCGGGGGAAGATACAAATTTGTACAACATGCGGCGGCAACAGATACAGAGTGATGTTGATTTATTATGATAAGAGAAAACCGAAATACATATCTCACAAAGATGCTCCACCAACAGCAGAGGAATATGTGGCTCAGTACTTATTGAGAGACTCTGTCTCTGGAATCGTTGATTCTGACGTTGTCTCTGACGAAGTTTTTGACGCTGACTCTGTTAAAGATGTTCATGAAGAAACCACTGTTGAGGTGACGCATTTTTAACAACACAGTCATGATATTATTAATCTGAGGCTTCGTTAGCATGATGTGGAATCACCACATTCATTATTATTTTATTAGGAAAATGTGGTGTTTCCACATTCAATGATACAAGGTTGATTTTGTTAATCTGATGGTTTGTTATCTGAGGTTTGTTATCTGAGGAATCATCAGTGATTCTGGAATCATTACAGTTATATTGTATTGTACATTTTTTTTTCAGTCTTGCGATGTAATTTAGGGGGTCGCCATCTGTAGATGATCTGGATGGATTCATTAATAATTTAGTAGTGTATGATGATGTTATGCTGGACAAACAATCAAATCCAGCTAGAATATTTTCACGAGGCCGTCACAAAAACACAGACATGATTTATGTTACACAGCGTTATACACAAATTCCAAAAGTGATCAGGGATAACTGTAACATTTTAGTTGTGTTCAACGGTGTTGATAATCATACGCTGCAAAATATTTATTATACTTGGTGTTCTGGGGACATGGACATGAACAAATTTAAAAATTTCTTTTCAAAAGCACAAGCTGTTCCCTTTGGTTTTGTAACAATAAATTTACATGATCCAAGGTCAAGATATCGTAACGGACTTGATACAATTTTTGGATAAAAACCATAGCAGCAGGGAGGGTGGACGACATACGCGTAGTGACCAGTACGTGAAAAAATCTGGTCAATTAGAGAAGTTTTCATTATTAAGGCAAAAACTCTTTTCAAAAATAGGGTCTCTAAAAAGTTGTAGGGTCCACCCACCCTGCTGCTCAAAGATATAACCCGATATACATCAATCAGAAGTTGATATTCCAAAGATATAACCCGATATATACCAATCAGAAGTTGATATTCCAAAGATATAGCCCGATGTACACCAATCAGAAGTTGATATTCCAAAGATATAACCTGATATATACCAGTCAGAAATTGATATTCCAAAGATATAACCCGATATACACCAATCAGAAGTTGATATTCCAAAGATATAACCTGATATATACCAATCCGTTGATCCAGAGATATAACCTGATATATACCAGTCAGAAATTGATACTGCTTGATGAAAAGATAAAACCTAATATTCACCAACAGAAGTTAAGAGAGTCCTTTGAGCTAAAGATAGAATCTGATATACACCTGTCAAAAACTGATATTGCATGATCTTAAGAGTTGATTTACTTGATACTTACTCTCATTCGCGACTGAATTTCTACATGTAATCTTGAAACGGTACTATATTTTGATACGGAGAAATTAATGTCACTAAAGGCACTGCAACTTTTACTTCCCCTATTTTTTAGGAGTTTTATTCCGATACATTTTGGTGAGAAATATAATCTCGAACATTCGCTGTTTTTTATCATGGAGAAATTTGCATTATATAACGTACAATAACATGTATTTCTATATTTCTGAAATCATTCATATAATTTAAAAATGTCTGCTGATAGAGTATGTCACAAATAAATTTAGGATAAAGAAACGAATGTTTTCATCTATCTCGAAGAGGCTTTTAGCCATATTGCAAAAATATGGACCATATGAAAACTGTCGTATGTGGTCCGGCTGAAATAACTATATGATGCACACTTTTCGTCCAATAAATAGATCATACGTAGCAATTATAACCTCATGGTCCATAGTTTTGTTCTACGTGTGTTGGCATATAAGTCTGAAGTACAGTGGTATATACAATTTATAATTAATTCAGCCAGTGTTCATTTTGTTTCATATTCATTAACGATTTAAGGCTCAAAAAAGAGTGTTATGAGACGAAATTTAGAGAAGGATAACTTACATTACCTCAGGGTACTATTTCAGGCCGGATAAAAACTTTCAATTCTGTTTCGGTTTACACTAACGTGTTTCAGTAATTGTGGTATAGTGAGAAGAAAAGCTTAGAAATTTCAGATATAAATGTTGTCATTTATCTTGATGTTCCTTTTATAATAAACATTAAAGAAACCCTAAAGATACATGCCATATTAATTACATGCAATGGTCATCAATACTATCCGGTTTGAAAATGTAAGGATACATACCATATTTATCACTTGAAACGGTCATTAATGCAATTCTGTTGAAACTGTAAGGATACATGCCATATTAATTACATGCAAAAGTCATCAATGCTATCCTGTTAAAACTGTAAGGATACATGCCATATTAATTACATGAAACGGTCATTAATGCTATTCTGTTGAAACTGTAAGGATACATGCCATATTAATTACGTGCAAAGATCATCAATGCTATTCTGTTGAAACTGTAAGGATGCATGCCATATTAATTACGTGCAAAGATCATCAATGCTATTCTGTTAAAACTGTAAGGATACATGCCATATTAATTACATGCAATGGTCATCAATGCTATTCTGTTGAAACTGTAAACTGTAAAGATACATGCCATATTAATTGCATGTTGAAATGAAAGAATTCCAACAAATTGTTAAAACAAAGATGGTCATCAAGGATATTTTGTTAATAATAATTGTCCACGCGCGCTAGCAGATATAAACACACACTACAGCCACTTTCTTCAAAAAATTGCTTAACCTCGGATCTACTGATTTAGGCTGTTTCACAATAAACTCTTTCTGGGGCGCGGGGTAATCGTCTGGAAGAGTGATCAATGTCATCAAACATTACACCTTTAATTACATGCAAATTCCATGGTTAGTTTATGTTGAGGTGTCACGTCGTTTCTCCCAAAGATATCAGGAATACCCATAATATATGTTAACTGCATGAATATCACACGGAATGACGGTCGTCGTTTAAAAGAAATTGATTGTTTTTTAATATAAATAGTGGCGTGACACTTATATTAGAAGTCTCGTATCCAAAGTCTTATCAAAACAAACAAATGCACGGTAATGCTCTAAAGTACACCTTATCACGAGAGTGTTCGGAACTATTTTCATGTGTTACATTTAAAGAGAAATTGCAAAAGCCGAAGGAAAAAAATCTGCGCTCGAAAGAAGGGCGAAAGTTACCCTGTATAGGTGAATTCTTGTGAAATATATCAAAGAGAACTTATGTCTATTCTGTGCAAATTCAAAGTTCGTGATACGCTTTGTCATATCTACTGTGCAAAGCATTAGCAAGGATGTACCTCGTCTGTATTGGAAATATTTTTTGTTAGTTTCAATCATAAAAAAAAAAACATGATTGCCTTGTTCGCAGTGAAAAGTAACCGTTCCTGCTGTTTATCAAACTATATTTTATTTCGTCCTCGGGAAAACATTTCAAGGTAGACGAAAATATACTCATGGAAAGAAGGATATATGCACGGCGTTATGCATAAAGAATAGGCACAAGCCATCAAAATCCAGGGACTGAATATCTTTCAGTATACTGTTTCTAAAGAAACATATTCAGTTATACGTACATAATGGGTACATATTGTTTCCTTTTTTTACTTTCGTCGGTTTACTCCGCAAACATCATGGCAATGATACTGTCGCCCGACACAAATGTCAATTCGTCACACTATACACCTTGGGATTTCAGTGACATTCAAAGAAAGGATCTATTCTGCCCCAAAACCTGTAATGCTTCTTCGCACACGTCTCGTACCTCCCAAATCCTAGAGCCGATCAATGTGAATTCATATGACCAGAAATGGTGCTGCTGCTGTCATGCAAGGACTTGCTATGAACTTGTTCCTCCAGCATGTGATGCCATCATAACTTACCTCCATTTGGAATACATTAGTGCAGATGGAAGGAGCATTCTCCTAAACGACACAAACATTTCATCTAGTTTTCTGAAAAGTCGAAATGTTGATGGCGTGATGACGTCACTTCCTCTCAATTTAATGGAGTATCCAAACATTATTAGTTTAGACTATAGCAGGAATCGGATTTGGGATATATCTAACATCTCTTTTTTAAAAGACTTGAATGAGCTTATACTAGACAATAATCTTATAACACATATATCAAATAGGACGTTCTGCGGGCTCACAAACCTGCGCAGAGTCACAGTTTCAGGAAATCACATAAAAACAATTGACACTAATACGTTTTCTCATCCTGAAGTTAACATTCATTATTTTGATGCTTCGCATAATGAATTAACAAGCATAGATGCCACAAATCTTTTCCTGGATAACTATTTTTGTGAAATGAACTACAACAACAACATTATCGAAGGTATTGTAAACCAGCAACATTTTAGGTTGGATAAAAACAAAACATATGCATCTGGACTTGTGTCCATAGCGAGTAATGCTCTAAAATATTTGCCAAATCTGACGGAGTTCGGCATTGAAGACTACGCTGATATCGAGAAGTTAGTCAAAATTGGATTAAATTTGGATGTAATATCAAATTTGGATTGTGACTGTTCACTTGTTCCTTACTTAACAAGGGTAGGATCAAAAGCTTTAATAGATTTCTTCGGATATTGGGACGAGCTTACTTGCAAAACGCCAAAGAAATTTGAGAATATGTCTATAAAGGACCTATATTACAAAGCAAATAGGGATGATCTTGTATGTGATATCACAGAGAAATGTCCCTCAAAATGCAGGTGTTATGACCAGCAAAGTAGAAAGAGACTGGTGATAAACTGTACAAGTTTAGGACTGACAGTTATGCCCGATTCTTTGCCTGAAGGCAAGTGGGGAAGCAAAGTGGAACTCCTTTTGACTAACAACTCAATCACAAAATTGGATGCTAGGAACTACATCCAGCAGATTGTGTCACTTGATCTGAGTGGAAACAATATTGTCTCAATTGATGAGACAGCAGTAAGAATGATGAATTCCGATATACACATGCTTATTCCAAACAATTCATTGCAGACATTACCCAGAGGCTTTGAGAATCTGAATCCGGAAAACCTTGAAATAGGTGATGATTTCTTACAGTGTTCCTGTGATTTTCTCTGGGCAGAGAATTGGCATAGGTACAAATGGGGAAAAAGAAATAACACTTTGCAATGTCTTCATAATGGCGACAAAATCAGCGTAGATCTTATGAGTAGGGTTTTATCTGAATGCAAACAGAAGGACGCCACCATTCCAGTTCCTCCACCAGTTATCGCAATCATTTCTCTCACGATATTCTTAGCTTTCTTGATGATTTTTTATTTTAGATTCGAAGTATTTATTTTATACCGGCGTTTTCGCAAATATATCAGAGACAAACATTATTTAGACCGTGATGCATTTATTTCAGTGAACGAGTTAAACTCTGAATCTTTTCAATGGGTTTTGCACGATCTAGAACCCTTTCTGAGAGATGACGGTTATAGGACCACCGTTCCATGGAAAGATTTTGAACTTGGCAACTATCGTGAGACAGAAACTATCAAAGCAATTCACTGTCACAGGGCATATATTGTTATCGTTGCATCATGTGAAAGTGAAGATAATGATAGAAACGGTGTTCCAGCGTTGTGGGCTGAATATGAATTTAATTGCATTTGGAAAGAATTTGTTTCAGACCCAAACAAGCATGTCATTGTGGTTAATTTTGACCAAGTAAATAGCCATAATGTGAGTGATAGACGTCTGCGTGCATTAGTTCGTGTTGGAAAAGTGACTGATCACTGGGACAGAGAACATAAGCTTCCTGTCAAAGTAAGGAAACTATTGGGTAGTTAATACACAAGAAGTCCAAATTAATGATATATGTTACCTTCATTCCACAATGTAATTGAAAACATCCATACCCAGTACAGACTGACAGACACATGCCTAAATTTAGCGCGAAGAAAATATCAAAGTCAATATATAGGAAACTGAAAACGAAGATCATGTGGAAGAAGAGCACAATGGACGAAGAAAGAAGGAAATTGTATTGCCTTTACACCCCATCTGAATCAGACTGTGTGTATAAATATAGGCGATCATAACTTGAAGTTGTACAACTATGCATGTTTTTCTTTCCTTTTATATGATCGTTTCCAATCAGTAGTCATATAGTTTACATATATGTTTGCTTTGTATCATTCGCATCAAATTGTTTTGATTTTTATTTCCTCCGTTACTGTTTGATTACCTTGTACGGTTGTCCTGAAGTATGATCCGATATGTTGTAATGGCCGTCTATGGGTTTCATTTCGAGGTGAAGAAGTCGCAGATCACTGGGACAACGCACATAGGCTTAAAATAAAAATAAGAAAACGTGTTGGTAATTTAAGTACATAACGTCCAAATTAACTTACTATATTACCTTAGTTTCACAAGGTAATTGAAAAATAGCCATACTCAGTACAGACAGACAGAAGACGGCCACTTTTGATGCGATAGAACTATCAAAGTCAATCCATGCAAATGAAAACGCACCTCACTGAATAATATGGGTTCTCAAATTAGACCTACAATTGTCTGCTTACTTTATTTACCAAATTCTCGAAATATACATACTTAATTTTCGGATATTATTTTATCAAATATTTTAAGAACTAGGGGTCCTTTTTGATGAATAATTAAGTCATTATTATTATTATTATTATTGTTATTATTATTATTATCATTATTATTGTTATCCACTCCACTTCTTTTCTTCAATGTTTAGAAGATCAAAATGAATTTTATCATATTTAAGAACTTTTTGATTAATTCAGAAAACAACTGACAAATATAACATGCTTGCATTAAGTTTTTATTAGTGTCAGCACCTCACCCCACTCTCATCATTTTTGACAGAAAAGCGGCGTTCATCATAGATTGTTTATTAGAGTGAGCTGTTTATTGTTGATACCTACCGACAACCATCAATTTATTCAAATGGTTTTCTGTTGCGCTTTGCCAATATCCAATTGACGGACTTAGAACTATAATGTGTCTCTATTACAATTCATCTACCTGTTTATCGGCCAGATAGAAGAAATATGCTTTCTACATTTTCAGTTATTATTTTTTTTAAATTTCTGATTAACATTGTTTTCCTTTTGGAGAAACAAATGAGTCATTATTATTATTATTATTATTATTATTATTATTATTATTATTTTCTTTCAACGCTAGAACATCACCATGAATGTCATCATATTTAAAACATTTGTCTGGATAAATGCAGGAAAAGGCAATCAAATATAAACGATATAACATTATTTTAATATAAAAGTTTTCACATTATTTTGACAAGTTTTCGCTTTATATGATCCTTCCTCCACCCCACCCCTCATTTTCAAACAAGCAGATATACTTTGAAATTGTCGTGTACATACTTGATACTGAAGTTCCTGTTTATTTTTACCGACATGAAAATTATAATTTTCTTATAATTCAATGATGAATTTCAAAGGGATTTCGATTATTCATTCCAATATTTAATTATCGGGATCAGAATAAGAATTTGTCAGCAGTAAAAGCTATTATGGGCCATTCAGTTTCATGCAATTGGTTACGTACTTTTAACATGGCGAACTAGCTATTTCACTCAATTTACTTAAAGGAAAAATACCCGGATCTGTCCTACATAGATAACTTGAAAGCTTGTAATTTATCTATGAGCATTTTATTGGCATGTTGCTTTAAAGTTCCTAACGCAAGAAAGATTTGTGCATGAATGTATTTCTTCTTGTTCAGTGCTATGTAAGAGACAACCAATCCAAATTATTTATGGGTAACAAAGTGTGTTTATTTGACAGGAACTGATTCTTGATGACTGGGAATATCTCTCTCTCCCTCACCCCTAGTAACACACACGCATATATATATATATATATATATATATATATATATATATATATATATATATATATATATATATATATATACCACATACATAAAAAATAACATGGCTTTTAAAGTGTTGGAATAAAGCAATTTGATATACCAATACTATTGGTATATCAAATTTAGATCCGCCCATGGCACAATAATATGCATACATAAACATTCTTGGAACTGTGTGCTGTTAGGTCTATTCCTATTGATCAATGATGAATTTCCACTCATTAATCATTAGTGACATATGAAAATAATGATAAAAAGTAATAATAATCCCCATTTTCTAAATGAATTTAACACGGTACACAATTTAATCGCAATCTTTTCTTTTTCCGTTTCCCCCTCCCCTCTCATGCCCAACGGACAAAATATGCTGAAATCTGGAGTGAAAAAGAAATTGGGCTGGATAAAAAGCATTGAAACTTATACTGCACCAAGTAACCTACAATATGGTTGTTCATAACAGTATGTTTACACTTCCCTTGGGACCTATCTAAAGTGTTTATATTATCAATGATACAAAGTTGCAATTGCTGGTCAAAACAGTAAGGTAAAATGTCTTGGTTACAGGGCACATATATGTAATGTATTTAAGATTTTGTTGATGTTGTTGTTTCTTAAACCTATTATAAGGTTCTAAAAATCGATTATTTTTAATTAAATATGAAAATATCCAAAGCCCCCCCCCCTTGACCATCATATCAAGATAAGGGCAAAAAGCCATGAAAAGACAAGAATAGTGTATTTTTGCTTGTGTAATACCATAATGTCTCTGTACCTATGAAGAATGATGGTAAAATGTTAAGTCAAACCGACAGAGAGAGAGAGAGAGAGAGAGAGAGAGATAGAGAGATTTTTTTGGTCAGTTGTACTCTAATTAAAGCAAAATAATGACTTGGATCAACTTTAAATATATTAAAATATTTTAATTACCTCTTGTTGGTTCGTCATTTTGCTTAGATTCTATTCCACGCTAATTTCCTTGCACCTGTACATCAATGCATTGATGAGCGTTCAGTATTCAAGAATCTATGTGTCTGTAGGCCTAGTGCTCTACTTTCTTCATTAAAACCATCTTTCATGTATAAATCATGACTGTAACATATATTAATTTAATCAATGTGAATAAAAACAGAAACTCAAAAATGAAAACAATCAACTTATCAATATGAAAAGGTGATTGTGAATAGGCAGAAAAAGACAGAACTACATTTTGTAGCGAACACACTTGGCAAGGAGGTGAGTTCATTGACTCGGTCAATACACAGTTACCTCTCATCAATCTAACTCCATTCAAATGGCAAATATATGTATTTGTATGTGATATAAATAAAATATATGTATAGTATTACACTGCATCAATGATATACAGCTCGTATATATTTTTCATTAAAAGGAAACTCGGCAAGCCTCGTTTCCTTTTAATGAAAAATTTATACATCTCGTGGTATATCATTGATACAGCGTACATACTATATAAATATATATATATATATATATGAGAAAGAGAGAGAGCTGACCACTACTATATGCTAGAATGAAATAAATAGTGGTTGTTCATAGAACAATTTTTGGGCAATATTATTTAACCATATTTATCATTTCAATTGATGCAACAAATGCTATGGAAAAAATAATACATATATGCAGGAACTACAGCCAGTGTAAAACTCGTTTGCAAGCCAACAAAAGCCAAAACAGTCAATAAGAAGCTGTACAGACTTTATGACTTGATATGCAAAAATCCGATATATCAATGAATTAAATGACAGGATCTGTATGTGTTGTATTTAAATTAGCTCCCACAATTAGATGTCTTCTTTTTAATCCTAGTTTAAACAAATATGACAAATGATCTTACTGTTGTCTCCAATGTGTGTTGATGCACTATTAATTATACAGCTCAATAATCTGTTTTGTGGTTTTAGTTTAGCATACAGATTCTGATGTGCAAAACTTGCTTAACATAAGTTTTGGTGAAAAATAAGTCAAAATAATGCATGAATTATTTTCATGAAATCTGCAAACAATTATCTGAATCAAAACAAAAATTCCGCATAATTCTATGTCTTGCCTGCTCCACAGTCACGCAATCCAAAAAACACTGCATACTCACTAGAGCAAGAAATGTACATAACTGACATTAACAGCTGGTCATTGAGAAGATTATTATTTCTAATAAACATAGACCCCAAGTTTAAGGACTGAAATGTGAATGTGTCCAGGGAATTGAGCAGCATTCAAAAACTTATCAAAGAAGCATAAAAGATAAGCCACAATGGCCTAATTATACTGGTGGTGAAGTACCTTCCAATATATTGATTCACAATTTTAGCACAGGTAAAATTTTGGTGAATAACAGTTCACTCACTAATACTTTTAAAATTTCATGCATACTAATATTAACTGATTCACAGTACAAAGTTGCTGATGTAACAATTGTAAAGTGGCACAGGAAAAAAAATGTCAGAGATTTTGCAATATTTATCTGAGATTCTGTTGTATAGATTAGGAAACTGCCATGCATAAATTTATTCCAAGTTTCTACCTTAAGTATTTGCCAATATACTCCATATCAGCTTTTTGATATGGCTTTTACACCAATCCCCATTCTTTATATACAATCAAATATTTGTTTTTCCCTGAATGTTGAATTTAGTAAAACTGTTTGATCAGCAATCAAACATTAAAAGCAATCGAAGTAGAAATTTGGTTTCCTGCATGGATTTTGATCAACAAAAGTAGGGTAGTGCACAATTTGTATACCATATGTAGATAATAAACCAAAAGCAATTTTGCTTCAATTGTTTGCCAACACTAACTGACATTAAACATGTTTAAAACTGACGGAAGTACATTTAGGTACTTCAAATAATAGCATTTGTTTATATCATTGATCAAATACAATTGAAACATACTGATATTGATCTCACCTGATGTAAAATGTTCTTCAGTGATTGATTAAATGAGGAGTGGAAGATACCACAGACTATATGCTTTCATTATCAGCTGAAACATAATACCACAGAGAAAAATGAACCAATGTGAACTAAACAAATAGGAAAATGAACTATTGTGAACTAAGTGTAACTAGTCTGCCACTCTAAATAATGCATTGGCTGATTATTTTTATAAACAGAAAATGACAAAATACTGTAACGTATTTATTCTGTCAGCTAAAAACAGTTTCTTTGTCTTCCTCTAAAACAATAAAAATTCTTGAAAGAGACAGCCATATTACAAATCACTTGTGCATGAAAAAGTAGGTCAAAATGACCTATGTGTTTTGTATTTTTTTAATATTTTTAATGTAGCTTTAACAATTTTAGTCATATCACTATGATGTCTGCAGTCTGGCAGTTTCTAGTGATTCCAAGCAATGAGGCATCAAGACACAAACATATAGGATCATGTCCCACCCAGTCACATTATCCTGACACCAGGCTGACCAGTCCTAACACTAACCTCTTAATGATGAGTGCCAAGTGAGGCAGCTGCTAGTACCATTTTTATAAGTCTTTGGTATGATTCAGCTGGGGTTCAAACCTGCAACCTCCCACTTCAGAGAAGGATGCTCTAACCACCTAGGTCACCTATGTGATTCTGTATCTATTCCAAATGATGCAGTGAGAACTGTGATAAAAAAAGGCAATGAGGAAATTTCATCACTAAGTAAAATCTGATATCATGGGATTCAACTTGAATATGTGCCATGAGAGAACACTTGAAATGTTGACATGGACAGAAGTAACAGAAAGCAGACCCATGTGATTTACTTACCCTGATGGCAATTAAGAACAGGTCAAAAAACATTAATTTTAATGATACTGATTGAAAATATTACTGTGAGAATGTGACGTGTGTCAAAAAACATTATTTGCTTACTTTCAATAACTGTCCTATTGATAATAGTCAATAATTATACCAATTATAGCTAATTCCAGTGGACCTATGTCCAATCATTTTGCAAACCAAATATGAAACACTGCATTACCACCAATGTCATAGTTCTTTAGGTCTTGGACTCAGGCACCTATTACAACCAGCCTTGAAAGACCACACCTTCTGCCAACAAAACAAGCTCACTTAAGATAAAGGGTCTTGAATTAATGGTCAATACATAATATAGTTGATCTGTACATTAAAAACCTGGTCTTTCATTACTGTTAATGCTCCAAAACATAAAGTGCTTTAAGAACGTTTTTCTGCATGACCATAACAAAAATTTGTTGCAGTAACTTAGCCATGTATTTTAGCAATATTTATAAACTTTCTGATTTCCCTTTATAAGTACCCATGGAATATCATATGAAATATACAAATGTTAATTTCTACAAGAACTAGAAATATGTTAATAGAAAATAAATGCTCCACTACTGCAACTTAATGGCAAAACTTAACTAGATGACAAAAGTGAATTTAATTCTCAATGGTGCAGTTCATGAATTTTTCTAAGGAAAGCTAAACGTTGTTATCATTCTTGTTTTTGTCTAATTAACGCATTAAATTTCTAAATTCTGCCCTTGACTACAATCCTCTCAAGGATAAGCAGTGAAATTTAAAGATGAATGCATTTTAGTTTCTAATAAATGCCATACAGTATAATGGGACAAATAACAGAGAAATTTAAAGATGCATGCATATTTGGTTTCTAATAAATGCCATATCATGGATGTTTCTATATCTCAACACTCAATGTACAAGATAAACAGATGTGTTTAAATGATATTACAACTGGATGAACTCACATTATCAACTGGTAAAATCATAAATCTTGAATTGTTAAATACAACGTTTAATCAAACAAAATAGTCCATCTTGAAAAATAATGTCTTCCTTTACAACACTGCAAATGATCTGTCATTTCCAGGCAGATACACCACCAGGTTATAGGTTTCAAAACTTAGAAAGACACTATAACATGAAATCAAAGCACCTTTAGGACTTCATGTGTGTCCAATATATTTAGTAAAACAGGACAAAATATGCATTCTTCTAAAAGCAGTAGTTGTAACATTAAAAATATATGTATTAGACATGTACCAAACAAAAAATACATGTATCAGAAATGTATCATATATAAAATACATGTATTAGACATGTATCAAACACAAAATACATGTATTAGACATGTATCAAACAATATACATTAGACTTGTATCAAACATAAAAAATGCATTAGACAGGTCTCAAACATCAGATACATGTATTAGACATTTGTCAAACATAAAATACATGTATTGGACATGTATCAAACATAAAATACATGTATAATAGTATTTGCTTACCCTCTCATTTGTTTGTTACCCCACCACCACCACTACCAATTTTAAAACAGAAAAGCATCATACATATAAACAAAAGTACAAAACTTAATAATTTAATTCATAAATTTATAATTTCTAAGCTGTCACCAGGGTTGTCCCTAACTGTTATGACCCTATGGTCTTAAACTAACAGAAATGAGCAAAATCAATTAGTTTTCTAAAATTTAACAGTAATTTATTTTGCCAGAACACCAAGTGAAAATTCAAAAAAGAACTTGTGATATTGTGAATTAAATCCCAAACAGTCCAAAAAGGTCTATCACAAGTCCTTATGAATAGAGTTATAATTAAATTCCAGCTGTATTTCAATTAAATCCCAATACTGAATGTGTTGACATGCCTACTGTCTCAAATATGCTAATGTGCCAGTGGACTGTAGTGTGGTGATGAGCTAACAGTCTTTTGATGTATCACAATACTATAATCCCAAAATGTTCTTTCGGAATTCATGATGATTCCAAATTAAAGTTCCAGTTCAAGAATACTATTTGATAAGCACCTTGTATTTCCGGTTAATAATAATTTGAATGAAAAATTCCCGTCAAATGAAATACTGAAGACAACAATAAGACTGATTCTGCCTCAGATGTCAAATGAAAAAATGAGTAATTTTTTAAGTAAGCAAAATTATATAAAAGACTAAGACAAAAAAGAACCAGAATGGGGGTCAAAAGTTCATTTCTAGAACATTTCAAGTTGTTAGCAAGATAAAGTCTAATACCAAAGTTATAATAAAAATCATGGAAAACATCAGGTAGACCAGGTTTTTTTATGGGAGAATTCCAATACCCTAGACCCAGACCTAAATAAACATGTTTACCTCTGTTGATAATGATCTGAATATTTAATCCACACTCACAGAGAAATACTACATATACGTTGTTTGCAATAAATGAACTTCATTTTGGATAAGGTGAAGTCCAAAATACAATTATACATAACATATAATCATGGAGAAAAACTAACAAACAATACATAGCACAAACAGTCATCTTCAGCACATTTCATACCAATTGGGAGTTCATTTACTAACAAAGAATCATCTTTATGTGGGCTAGACCAATTTTTTTTCAGACAACTGATGTGATGCATTTGCTATCTTTGAAAAGCTCTAAATAATTACTTAAATTTCCTTAACTTTGTGAGTGACATCTCTTAGAACATATGTATGTAGAGTTGCACTTTTTTTGTTGGTTCAATTCATTTTAGAAATAGTAAAGCTTGGCACTGCAAATATTAGATGCAGACAACAGTTTCCTGTCAATGAAGTGTTCAACAAAAATAAAAGACGGTGAACAGTCTGTCTGGTTGTTTAAAATGGCAGCATCCATTTGGTTTCAAAAGCAAACAAGATGACAATGTTTGGGGCCAGCTGGCGACAGTCAGATTATAAATTATAAACTGATCAATGAAATTTCAAAGTTTAGTGCATTTTTTATATCCTTGATGCTTTTCATTTTTAGAACGGTAGGGAAGGGGGTACAAACAAACAGAATAGTAAGCGAATACTACAGACATTTACCAAACATAAAATACATGCATTAGACAAAACACTTTTACTGGAAGGGTGAACAGAGAAAATATTTGTTCTTTCAAGATTAATACCACAAAGCAAAAATGATGGCACCAGTGTTGGTTTTTCTTCACATTATCATTATGTTGTACAAAGTTTATGAATCCAACCAATGTATATCTTTATGATTACATGAGACTATGATGAGAATTCTAAAAATCATGCCTAAAATTAAACAAATGTGCAAAATCATATATTTTTGCAAACCCTACATGGACTTCATTAAATTCTTTCTGAAATTAAAACCCCAACCCTTGTTTTCAAATGGAGGAGAGTATTTCCCGTCCTCATTAGTAGACCCTGTTTTAGCTCATATATAATTTGTCCTCAGCTGTAAACAGCACAGACCCAGGTCAGCTATACAGCTTGGTATTCACAGCCACTCTGTAACATGATTATGTACCACTACAGTATTGCATACATAAACAGACTACATTTTACAAATGAGTCAATGTCTGCACCATTGCAGAAATCAATCATAGAACAGGCTGAATTACTGGAACAAATAGAAACAGTTTTTGTTTTCTTTCTGTCTTTCTTTTATCTGTTCAATGAAATTATTCTTTCTTTCTGTCTTTCTTATAACTGTTCAATGAAATTATTCTGGTACAAAACTAATTTCAAACTACTGTCAGCTGAGTTAGATCAACAATAAAACTACTGAGGAAACATACAAATGTAAACAATACTCAACTGGAACAGATCTATTTACTGGAATGAATCAAAACTTGAACAGTATTATCTAGAAGCTAGAAATCTCTACAGGAATAACAAATGCTATCTCATGATATGCAAAAACTTTTTGTAAAGTGGAATTTACAATAAGCACATCTGAAACAGTTACAGTCAAATCTGGTTATCTCGATTACGTCGGGGGTGGAAAAAAATCACTGACATAACCAGGTCCCAAGAAATCAGGGTTTAGTTGACAAATCTACTGCAGAAAAATGATTATGCATCTGCAGTACCAAAAATGTGGAGTTTTGTTTCTAACACAAATGTCATTTCTAATGCACAATATTCAGTCATGCTTAGATGCAGAAAAAAGAAGATTGGAGGTCTTTTAAATGAGATTAAGTAACAAGTCACATATTTTTACAACACTTAAGTTACTGCAACAATATCAGTGGTTTAAAGTTGTTTTTATTTCCTTGTGAATAGCCTCATCCCTTTGGTAGACTCGGCAAGACAATGATTTCCTAACGCGGTCCAAAATCTAGGCCAATTTAAGTAAATATACATGTAGGACTACACTTTTTTTAAAAAAGTATTTTCTTTTGTCAGAGTTGACTTGTGACTAACAGCAACATGTAACTGACCAATATTGTACATGAAAATCAGTCATTTTTGTTGATCATCAGAGGTTCTTTGCACCATTATATGCCAGTTTTTATCGATAAAATTTGCCTCTGTACCAGAAAAAGACAAGGCTGTTGGTATTCAAGTACTGACAAACTGTAAAATGTATTTCAGGTCTTTGAAGTTAAATGTTTCATCAAATTCTGCATGAAGCCAACTTATTCCATTTATACAGTCAGAAACCAACTTATTCCATTCATACAGTTGTAGTTCCATATCCCTCCCGACTTTGATCAGTGACTGTCAGCAAAGAACACAGCACCAGAAGGAGAGTGGGCTAATTTCTTTGATGGATTGCAAGACGTTGATAGTCTAGATAAAAACAATACAAATGAAAGCACTCCTCTTTCTGTTTCATAGACATCAATCCTATCAGTCACTTTCTGCTTCATTCTACTTATAATACATGTAGGTACCATATAAGTAGGCAGTATTTATACATGTTTTAAGTGGCCTTATATCATTCAAAGGGAGAGAAAGACAACCCCCCAAAAGTTCATATTTGAATAGGTTGTATAGTTTAGTTCATGTTTTATTCTACTACCGTCCTGTACTGTCTTCTATACAATGATACATTATCACCAAATTCATTGATGACATTGAATCGCCTCTAGTTTCTTGTTAAAAAGCTGTTGATGCTTGCTTGAAATCATCAGAGATGCTGCCAGAAATTATCGCATGAGTTGGAAATCCCCAACACCTACCTCCAAAGGGAATTATCATGGGTAAGGGAAGCTGAGAAACAATACCAAATGACAACAGAATAGTGGAAAACAAATATTTTAGACTTGGTTTCACTTCTTTCTCAACATTAGTATAAGGTATATGAACTAATAAAAATAAACATTTAATGTCTTTTGTATCACTTTTCTGAAAAAAAAATATAAGGTATCTCTATATCTAATTCAGTTTGATATTCTTTTTTCTGAACACTCAACTTCTTCAGAACCTCTGCAAATCAAAGATCATTTACTTGACCCCATGTATATTTATGCCCATCAATTTACAGTGGCAGATTTTAGCCTATTCTTCAGAGTGTGAATGTTGTTTTGAGAACTAAACCCCTCACAAGATCAGTTGTTTCTAAAGGAACTGCATTCAGTGCAATTCTGACCAGCCTGAATAAATTAGGGACCTTGTCTTCAGGATATTCAAACATAATTGTACCAAATTTGTTCATGTTGTTCAAAGGATATATCTGTCCAAGGAACACATTGTGCTGTAAAGCACAGATGACAGCTGTATCTCTATCACCACTCTCTTCACTACACACACATATGGTGTCAGAACATGAGACACTTCTTCCATAGTTTCATCCCAAAGAGATGATTTTCCCATGTCCCCCACATTTCTGAAGATGTTAGTTATATTTTGCTTGAACATGCCTCACTGTTCTTGCACTACAGAAACTTCCCTTACTGCTAATCAATGAATCAATTTGCTATACTTGAGGAGACATTTTAATCGGAACCTCTCAACGGTTTCTGCAACATGACAACCAGACTTGAACATTAAGGTGCTTTTATTAAAACACAAATTCTTCATATGTATAGGATCTATTGTGTTCATGGATTAAAGAAAAGAAGGCAATTTCATAAACCTTTATTTAGAACCTTTAAAAATCATGCATTGAGTAAGACATGTTGCGGAAACCAAAAGTTAACTTTGCAATCCTTCCCCCAGTGGATCTTAAAGGTTGTGCTCTCAATCATTTTTGCAAGAGAACCTCAATCCTGTTGTGTGGATGCATTCATACATTTGAACCTCCTGGATGGAAGGATGTTTCTTCCCAAGTTGAAGGGTGCCTCCCATTCCTCTTCACTCACTGAAATCTCCCGCATATACAAAATTATTATTTAAAAATGTGTTCTCTTTTTTTCCACACCTTGCTTCCAGTTAAGTATATTATGGTAATATTGCTCATGATCATGTGACTGAACTGGCTTAAGCAGGAAAAGACAATTTAGTTGCGAATTTCAGCATGAATAAAACAACATCCCTTTGATTCTGTCAGCAGAGTCAGGTGGCTTTAGTGTTTGTTGTTTGTCAAGATGGATTATACTATGTGTGAACAAAGTAATTCCAAAACGATTAAAGAAAATCACTGATTATGGCTGGGTTACTAGAAAACTCAATCAGCATAAAACAATTAACATTACTTTGATTCTCTCCATAAGGAATTTTCTGCTTCAGTACTTGGAAGTTGTTAAGATGGATTAGAGGACAAAAGTATGACCAAAGTAATTAGGACAGGATTAAATATGTTAATTGATTATCACTGGATTACTTAAGAGCTCAAGTGGCATAAAACAGTGTCATAGTGACTTTAAGGTCTGTCCAGATGTCTAAGCTTGTACTATTTCCCAATACCAAAATGCCAAAATCTAAGCAACAGAAATATCACACAAAATTCAATGATGAATGGAAACAGGAATTTCGGTGGTTGGAATCAAGTTTGAAGGGACATGAATATGGATACTGCTTGTCCTGTAATGCTGATTTTAAAATCTGTTTGCACTGCAAGAATGACATCAAGTGTTATGCAAAAACCCAATTTCATAAAAGCATACTAACTGCTACATCAAATATGCCATTAATGAAATCCATGTTTGCAGAATCTGCATCAAATGTGAATAAAGTTGCATGAACTGAAACACTATTTGCTAACTTTATTGCCAATCATAATCTCCCTTTTGTGATCATTTTTCAGATCTAGTCAAAATAATGTTCCCTGACTTAAAAATTGCTCAAAAGTTCTCATGCAAACAGACAAAAGCTATTCACATAGTGACTACCGTATTGTTCATAAGAATGCATAATCTTAATTATATTATAATACGGTAATAATATGAATAATTTATTATACTGACTTAGTCATGAGCGACCACTACTTTTAGGCAAGATAATGTGTTTGACACTGCTCTGAATGACCCCATAAGACCTGATATAAACACCAGTGATTTTGATTTAATCTGTTTTAAACAAGAATGTATACCAGACTAAAGTACAGATCACTAACTGCCATTGTAATACCATAAGGCCTTGGATGACTGAGGTCTACGTCTTCTTCTGTAATACTAGCAAGTAATAAATCATTTTCTGGATTTGATGATCATTATTAAAACAGTGGTGACAGTATGATGATGATGACAGCAACATGTCTGCAAATTAGGCTTAAAGTTATAAAGGGTGTGATGAAAACATTAGACCCAATCATGAGCAATTCTGCAGGCAGGCAGCAATCTGAATCGACCCGTATACAGAAAATAATTTAAACTCCTTGGTGGGTTCAGCAGAGTTTTACTAACATTGCCACGTTCCAATGCAAGAACATTTTCCATTCTGAGGAAAATTCAGGCTGACTCCAGCAAAGCCTGGATCCAGTTGTTGTTTTGGTTTTAATGCCATTCCTTGTTGAAAGAATGGCTATACATGGTGGCCAGTATATCTGGTGGAGGAAAGAACCCTAAAAAACCCTGGTAAGAACCACTAACCCATGGGAAGCTACTGGCAGCTTTCTCAGATAGACCAAGACCAAGACTTGAAACCATGCAGACAGCAAGATGAGATGGCAGTGATTGGTAAAGGTTGGAACTTTAGACCACTTGGGTCCCCCCAACCCACAAGGCTACCCAGATCCAGTAACAGCAATAATGAGAACTGCCACCAATAAAATCCAGGCAATGATCTCCTAAGAAATGCTAAAATGCCTATGGTAAATATATATAAAGAGTATGAATGGCAACAAGTTACTGTGAAAGGACTGATTTGATGAAATGATGTGCATAAATATTTCTTAAAAATGTAAATTTGTTCAATAGTTGTAATTTTATCCACTTTGTATGCTGAACATGAGGCAGATCCAAATCCTCCCTATTTTGAGATCAAATCTCCTTATCAGATTTTGGAAATCTCCTGACCTTCCCTGTCTTTTCTGACACATGTATGTAGTATGTCTGAATCATACATACACTAGTGTAGACACTGACCTACAAGGACATTATGTGACATCAGAATGGATCTAAGCTGGTTGAACAGTGTATACCTGGTCTACTTGGACATTATGTGACATCAGAATGGATTTACGCTGGTTGAACAGTGTATACCTGGTCTACTTGGACATTATGTGACATCAGAATGGATCTATCCTGGTTGAGCAGTGTATACCTGGCCTACTAGGACATGATATGACATTAGAATGGATTTACTCTAGGTGAACAATGTAGACCTGACCTACTTGGACATTATGTGACATCAGAATGGATTTACGCTGGTCGAACAGTGTAGACCCTGACCTAAGAAATTATGTGACATCAAAATGGCTCTAAGCTGGTTGAACAGTGTAGACCCTGACCTACTAGGATATTATGTGATATCAGAATGGATCTAAGCTGGTTGAACAGTAAAGATCATGATCTACTTGGAGATTATTTGACATAAGAACAGGATCTAAGCTTGTTGAACAGTGAAAAGCCTGATCTACTAGAACATAATGTAATATCAGAACTATGTACAAGCTGGTTAAACAGAGTAGTCCCTGATCTACAAGGACATTACTTGACATCAGAACTGTGTCTAAGCTGGCTGAACAACCAGGATATGTAACATGACAACTGAGTCTGAAATGGCTGAACAGTGTAGACCCTGATACATAAAGAAATCATATTACATCAGAACTGAGTCTAAGCTGGTTGAACAGTGTAAACCTTGATCTGCTAGGACATTATGTGATGCAAGAACTGGGTCAAAGCTGGTTCCAATCTGCATATTTGTTATCAGATTCTGACACAAAGTTCTACTGTTACAAAGAAACAAGAAATTTTACTACCTTTTGTCCTGACTTTGGCCAAGTGTAAATGTTGGGGCATGTATGGTTGTTTTGGAAAAATATCAACCAGCATGTGTATCCTTGAAAACAAACTTTAGTGTTTACTCATAATCAACAGCATATAAACATATTTTATTTTCTGAACAATCCTGATGCATCCTGAACAACAGATGTACAAAACTTACCTATCATGTCAAGTTCCTCTAGCTGGAATAATGAAGATAATAGAGACACCATGTATTACTCAGGTAAATGCTCAATCTAATTGTTCTCAAGGCTCAGGGGTCAAGCTAGACTTGAATTTTAGGGAGAAGTGACTTCTCCTTTTGGACAGAACAGGGAGAAGTGAGAGCTCAACAGGGAGAAGTGGACACGAAGCAAGGAACGCAAGATATATATATATATATATATATATATATAATGTGTGTTCTCTTATTTGAATTATGTGCCCTCTATTGCGCAGTATTCATATTTGCATTTAACATTGGATTTAAGCAATACTTTATTTTCTAGTAGAAAATTTTCTTAGTTGTTTTTGCCATATGACTCTTAAAGAGAATAACAGAAACTGCATTGTAACAAAATTTAACAGAGTAATTAGATTACATTGTTGTAATTGCAAGTTGGTAAAACTGCTTAATCAACTACCTTAATCAATTTTTTAAATATATTTTTGCATTTTTTATATACTTTTTAAAAGTTCACAATAACGGCACTTTCAAAGATTTCTAAACGCTTTTGACACAACCCCTGTACCATGTACATGAGGGCAAATGCACAAGTGTCCTCATTTCTTTGTTGCGGATAAAACATTACCGTAACTATTCATACATATCACACTAAAATGCATAAAATTACAGACATGGCTTGTTTATAGTCGGTATATGAACTAAACCCCTCTTTCCAACCGAATCAACACTGACCTGAGTGCATCTATTTTTAGAAGGAGGGGTTTTCGTAATGTAATCACTCACTTTAGGCTATATAGCTTCATTACAACAGTCCATGATAGGATTGCAAATTTATGGTTTATTTATTTGTCTACGTACTTGTAATAATTTTAGGCATTGATTAAATATTATCTGCTTCGCAGCCTTTTTCCGTACTGTCACAAATACGAGTCACGTCAGAAAACAATTTTGACCTTACAACGCTTCTCTGCGAATTCCGCAACATAGCATCTTCTCATACGTTTCTGACCTATATAATTGCATTTTAAAGTTAAATCTTAAATAAAATAATACCTAGACTTTGTTTTCTATGAATGGTATATTTTTCTGAATATATCTGCTCGATGATTTAGGAAAACAGACAATCTAATAAACTGGTACTTCCCAGACATACAGCAGCGATGTCTGCCATTTTTTCCCCCGTTACTGGTACACTTACAGTTTCAAACTAATTTTATGATGAAATAGTGTACAAGAGGCAGTTAAAATATCCAGATCACCAATTTTATTCTTAAAACACAAATTGCCATATACATACTATTGCTAAAGTTTCGAAACAGAAGTTTGCATGATTTTATCATCAAAGGATAACAAGCGTAAATCGGGTAGTGATACTAAGAGGGGCCTTAGTTGCCAACTCGGGAAATGGTTAATGGTCAATCAGCTATCAAAACACATGCCTGTGAATGTGCAAGAAAGAATTTGTTTGTCAGCATAATTGATATAAAAACTAGACCTAGCTACTGATGGCTTGAAGAATACCATTCGCTACAAAACAATACTAGAATAAACCTGATAAACCTGCCTAAGGCGAGGGGGCATCTCAAAGGTATGATTTGTCAATGTACCTCTAAAAATATCACAGGGCGAAGTCGTTTTCACTTTCCTAACAGAAGAAGGCGAAGTTTACATATTTTAGGCGACTTAATCGCCCACTTCGCCTGGTAGCGTGACCCCTGAAGGCTACATGTGTGGTATAATTGTCCCATTCATTTCTTTCTAAGCACACCCACCCACTCAACCACCCCACTAATGCTCATGCTGCATCAACATTCACCTTCATCCTAAACTGTGGCAAATTTAGGTTACTTGTTTGGTTTGGTCAAGAAATTTTTAACAAGGTTTTTGGAGATTTCTTAAAAATTGTCAAGGAATGGCGTTTTTTGTAATTTATGTGTAATATTGATGCACAAATGATCAAATGTGTAACAAATATTCAAATTTGGTGATGTCTACAAAATTCACCCATTATCTCATTCAGCCATCAAGATTTTTGTCACTTTCGCCTGAAATGGGAGTAAGAAACACTTTTTCGGGGTTACTTCTAAATATGGCCAAATACATCTGTTTCCAAGAGATTACTGTTTAGCCATATGCCTAATTGTGTTAGAAACATCATTTTTATTGAATTTTGCATGCGTATGTACAAAAGGGTAAAAGTTTGAGTTTTTGTGTGTGTGTGTGTGTGTGTGTGTGTGTGTTTATTGGACCCTTCAATTTTGTGTCTTGGCCACTTTTTACCCCAGATCTCAAAGTTATCCTACTTTTTGCAATGGTTTACCTATCCATGTGCAGTTCAGACCAGTCTACCTTAGATCTCAGGCCAAAAAGTCTCAAATCAGGACAAAAAAAATCTGGTTTCGATAACCGGTGAATTTTTGGTGTAAAAAAACCCAACAAAAATTGGATCTCAAAAATGACCTTTTTCCCTGTGTATTTGTAATGCAAGTAGAAAGTCCATATTATTTGGTATCATTGTAGGACTCACAGCACTCATTAAGTTCCCATAGTAAACTTATGCAAATACCATGATATTAAAAATTCAATAACTTTAAATTTTTGAGTGCTCACGATCAAACCTATATTTATCAGTACAGATGAAACCTGGATGACAGCTTCTGTGTAGAGAAAAGGATATGAGCCACAGCATTTTCTGGGCCTACATGTTTTTGAAACGTGCTTTCAATTCTGCACCAAAGAGTCAGGTGTTAATTTCGGTAATGAGTGTTCCAAGCTTAAGACTGTTAAGGACTGAAATTCCATCAAGAAAACAATGTCTCTATTTTTTTCAGTTACAACTAGAATAAGCTCTCAAAGATTCTATTTCCTATAAAATAACTTTCATTACCAACCAATCCTGGCCACCCAAACTCATATATACTCCATGTTATGTTCACTCATTTCCAGGCTGGTTCCCATTTTTCCATACAATTAGTACCATGTGTCCTGTACAGCTACATCTGTCTACTTGTCTGCAATACCACACATTTTGGTGAATATTATATGACCTTGATGCAACAGAGCTAGGAAGCAGGGTACAAACCTCATCACACCTAAAGATGGCTCTGGGGCTTAATGAGTTAAATTTAAAACCAGATTTTTACAAACATTAGCAGTGAACCTGTTTAAAACATTATAGGCAAGTACATGATATAACAATGTGTTAAGGAGTAGTGGTACTGAAATAAACAAAATTATACAAATGATTGTTTCTGTAGATGTTGACTAAGAAGCTTTTTAAAAGGTTGGCATGAGTCAGCTGATTTTATATAGGGTGGTATGGAATTCATTAGTTTGGCTCCAGAAGAAGCAAAACTCATAAAACTCTGAATTTGGTTTGGGTAAATATAAATTGTTGTTTGAGATTGATCTTAGTTCATACATATGTACAGTTTTGACAGAAAGTTACATTAGAGATAATCAGGAACCAATCCATGTAAGAATTTATAGACCAGTAAACCCTTTTTGAGTTAACTGCTGAAACAGAAGCCACTCAAATGGTTTTAAACAGATTTGTTGAAGGGGTACCTAAATCAGCATCAAGAACAACTCCAGCCGTTCTTTTTTTTAAATTTCAGTAATCTTTCTTGATTTTCTGTATCATTACTGCCCCAGAAGAGAACAATATTCTAGGTGTGGCATGATATATGCATTGTAGAATAGCTTTCTCTGTTCTTAATGTTAGACTAGCTGTCTGGATCAACTCAAAATAAAATAAACAGCACAGACACTGATCTACTGGCACAATATATAACAGCAAATCTGGTTCTCTACAATTCTATGTTATATACAAGTAAATACCATTTATGGATTATTTTACAAGCCATTTGTGTTATTGATTTCCATCTGACAAACATAGGACCACTGCATATCTTCAATGTGACAACATTGTCATTCCCTCCTCAGGTTTAGCTGGATGGATAATCTTTACTCAAACAAACCCAATCCTATATTTTCTGGCCATATAATAATCCAACAAGCTAATGTAGAAAACTCCCACTCATAAAAGAACCCGCAGTGATAATGAATTTACAAACAAAATCTGAAATCCTGAATCCTTGCAATTTCTTCCATCTCATAATCTAACAAAATTAACACCGATGCAATATATCTCTATATCATTTCCTCTTTTGCTCAATGTATGTATTAGTAGTGTTGCCTTAATAACAACTTAAACTGAAAATCAAAACAATTGATCCTAATAATGGCTGACGTTCTACTGGCCAAAAAGAACTTCTAGCAATCCACAATACCAGTGAGTCAGTTTATTCTTTCCTTTTCTGTTTTCAATTGCTGAGCATTGAAATTATTTCTGATATTCTTGAAAAACTCCAAAATGCCAAATTTGATTAATTTTGTTTTACATGACTGAGCTGACAAAATATTTTTGCCCTTTGCAATATTAATGAGTCAATTTAGTTAGCATTAAATTAAAAAAATAACAAAGTTTGCATTTTAGGACTTTTCTGTGTTTTGCCAAGTAGTCTGATGTTTCTAGTACGTAAAACCAGCAGAGGAAAGACAAGTTTCTATGAAGCTTAATTTTAATTGGTCGGGTTTTAGTGGTGGTCAGGCAAGGGAACAGACATTACAGAGTGACGCAAATCATCTGATGGTAAAGCTCTATACCATGATATACTGATAAATATGCCTGTAATCACTTACGCTTGATGAAGAAAATACTTTACAAGACTCCATTTAGTTTAATTTTTTCCAGTTTCTGATTTTTTTAAATGGTGACATATCATTTGACTGTCTTCACCATAAAACCTTCCTTTTATGGTAATGTTCAAATAATGTTGCATTTAATGTAAATGCATAGAAAGCCTATTAAAGTAAAGAAGACAGCATGTAATTAAAACAAAAACCACGTTTTTCAGAATCATTTGACAAAACAGAGCAAAAGACACAACATATAAACCATATGAGCAGGGGGACGGACATTACAGTTTTTGTGACGGACATTATATATTTTGCAACAGTTTTCACTATAGGATTAAATGATCATGGTTGGGTGTTTATTGATGTGTAAATTTTACTTAATCTCTCACAAAGTAAATAAAGTTTTAGTTAAAACCCATTTCAATATGTCTATACCCTCAAGAGTGTTTTAGTGAAAAACCTCATTTCAATATGTCTATACCCTCAATACTGTAGTGTTTTAGTGGAAAAACCTCATTTCAATATGTCTATACCCTCAATACTGTAGTGTTTTAGTGGAAAAACCTCATTTCAATATGTCTATACCCTCAATAGTGTTTTTAGTGAAAAACCGCATTTCAATATGTCTATACCCTCAGGAGTGTTTTAAGTGAAAAAACCCATTTCAATATGTCTATACCTTCAAGAGTGTTTTGAAAAAAACCTCATTTCAATATGTCTATATACTCAAGAGTGTTTTGGTGAAAAACCCATTTCAATATGTCTATACGCTCAAGAGAAGTAGTGATCACAAGATTTTAAAGATGGCCACCATACAGTCAGAATGGAAGTGTTTTGTCTCCATTATCAAGATGACAGCCACAATGGATGAGTGATTATCATGTTTATCAAGATGACAGCAACAACTGATGAGTACCGTATATACTTGCATATAAGCCCGTTTGCGTATAAGCCGACCCCACAACTTGACTAGGTAAAAATAGGAAAAATTGCATGACCCACAGATAAGCCGACCCCCCCTTTTCTTCAAGGCTTTATTTTTTCCTAAATTCTTTGGCTTATACGCGAGTATATACGGTACATAACAGTGCCAACCATATATACTCGCATATAAGCCGACCCCCCCAACTTGACTAGGTAAAAATAGGAAAAATTGCATGACCCACAGATAAGCCGACCCCCTTCTTCAAGGCTTTATTTTTTCCCTAAATTCTTTGGCTTATACGTGAGTATATACGGTAATTATTACCATTATAAAGATGACAGCAACAATGGATGAATTATCACGATTATCAAGATGACAGCCACAATGGATGAGTATTGTCATGATGACAGCGACAATGGATGAATAATTATCACGATCAGCAAGATGACAGCCATGATGGATGTTGAAAAGTCTCAATTAAAATTTAGAACCAACAGGACCCCGAGTGGCCAAGTGGTCTAAAGCGCTCACCGTTACGGATCACTGCCATCTCACCTCTGTCTGCGTGGGTTCGAGTCTCGGGCTCGGCCAATGTGGTTATGTGAGAAAGCTTGCCGGTAGCTTCTCGTGGGTCGGTGGTTCTTTCCGGGTTCTTCCTCCACCATTAATACTGGCCGCCATGTATAGCCTATCTTGTGCTGAAAAATGGCGTTAAACCCTATAACAACAACAACAACAACAACAAGATAGAACCAACAATATATCATGTGAAGTCTTTAAGTGAAAACCACATGCTGATATGACCATCATCAGGAGAAAAGACAATAACAAGGTTTACAGGACGGCCACCATTCTGGAGGTCTGATGGCAACCTTTTTCATTTGGATCAATTACACAACATATTAAAATCTTGAAATCAAAACCACATGTCACTACAGCAATCCATTCAGGTGAATTAGTTATTTGATTTTCAAGATGTTCACCTTGGTGGCTATAGTGGATGCCAGATCTTCACCATTATCATTCAGGACCCACCAAACATGATAAGGAAGTCTTTTAGTGAAAACCCCCATGTTGCTACATCCAACTATATTGGAGAAGCAGCAATAAAAGCTTTTCAAGATGGCTGCCACAGTGACCATGTCTGAAGTCTGATTGGTACCATTTTCGTTTAGAACCAAGTGGATATGATAAAAAAAAAGTCTTCAAGAAATTTCATTTGCTGTTCTACAGCAAGTATGCAATTTAGTGCTGAGGCAGTTGGAGTAGGGGGTCTTGCCCAAGGATACACCACAGCACCTGACCAGTGTGCTAACCACCGAGCCACCATGTCACCTGTCTATTAAAGAAAAGTCCATGTCAACAAGACCATCTGTTCAGAAGGAGCAATAACAAGATTTTCAAGATGGGCCACTATGGTGGCTATGCTGGGTGTCAGATGATCATCATTTTTATTTAGGTCCAACAAGACATCATCAAAAATCTTAGAGAAAAGCCAAGGTCGATATGATCATACATTCAGAAGGAGTACCAATAACAAGATTTTTAAAGAAGACCGATATGCCAATGATACCAAATATCAGATTGGCACCATTTTTATTTAACATCAGTTTGACACTATAAGAATTTTTTCAGTGAAACCCCAATATCACTATGACCATCCATTCAGGAGTAGCAACAACGTGATTTTCAAGATGGCGGCTATATTCATTAGGACCAAATAGATCCTTGGATGAAGATGTGTGCAAACTTGGATGACAATCCTACCAGTAGTTGAGTATTAGCATGAACATATTTGTACTAACAGATGGACGATAGACAACAGACCATCATGCAAGCTCTTCTGGTCTATGGCCAGTAGAGGTAAGAATGAATCTGGTACTAAAGAATATACATAACTGTAAATATAAGTGCAATATTTTTTTCAGGCATTATAGGCCTGCACAAAATCAATGCATTTCCAATAACACTGAAAACAACATCAGCATGTTTGGTAATTTTCATTATGTGCACTACACTTTTAGATTTGCTGAATATTTTGGCATTTTGGCAATGAATCTGTGTGTGTTATGTTAACACCTCCGTATTTTTATCAGTCAGAATAGTACACTTTCAAGCGAAAAAGAAACGACTGACCATTTTAAGTTGAACAAGATTATTTGTTTTCAAAACTGAACCCTGCTGAAAATGTCCTGGATTTTTGTCTCTGAGAGGGAGAGTTAAACAAAAAAAGTGCCAGCAAATGACTGGAGCCAAACTGTAGGCTGCATTGATCTATGACGGGTTTCGCTGTATTTAAATGATCCCATGCTCATCACTTCATGCATTAATCTAGTGTTATGATTCAACTGTTGCAATGAAGGTAGCTTTCAATTAGACTGCAAGGAAACTTTTGACTAATAAGAAAATAAAAAAACTATAATCTTGAATGGTCAAAAGTTCAAAACATGTTTTATGACAAGCACACACACACATACCCCAAAACAAAAAAATAGCAACAGATTGCAGGAAGAAATACCACTTGGCGAAATCTGGCTATTAAGTCAATCCCACTTAATTTAAGAGTTCTTTATTAGTGCAGCTTAATATTCTCACAAATACTGCATATATGTCAGATCCCCAAATGCAAACTTCATAGACCCAAATCTGCCATTGCATAATGTACTGGCATATCTGATTCTATGTTGTCTGCAGATGAACCTGATGTATAAGTGAGTATATACGGTAGGCTAATCTCAGCTCCTAGAGCAATGAATCATAATTCTGGTTCTAATACATATGAAAACATACAGCACTATCCAATTGTTGAACTTTGCATTGGTAAAATTTTGTGATGAAGCTGTCAGAAAATTAAAAGTCTGTATGGCTTAATAATAATGTACGGCACTGTTCAAAATGTTCTACTTATTCCTATATTGCTTAATACAGATGTCAATCTTTGATTTGAGAATTTGGTAACTTATGCTACAGCTTTAATGTTACAATTATCTGTTTTATGAAAAAACAAGAAGCTTTTGAGCATCACCAATTAGATTTGATTACAGTCATTAGTACAATAGAAGACTGTGAAGTGTGCTTCAAGCAAACAATAACATGATAACTTATTTTGTTGGAAAATAATGCTCTCACGAAGAGATTTAATGATAAAGATTTTTTCTCTGCCCTCTTTGTACTTCATTATTATCCAATAATTGATATTTCTATACCAATGCGAGCTTTCAACCATACTGTACATACTCACTTGTAAGTCAAATCCAACTGCAAACAACACAGACCTTGATCTGCCAGCACATTGTGATGAAAGATCTATGATGTTATTCTACCAATAACACCTAACAAACTGCATACTGGTAGGCCCAGATCTGCTGGCACTTTATGGTACAGCATGTCTGGGTGTGTGCAGTTTGCAGTTGGATTTGACCTGTAAGCAAGCATAATACGGTAAGTCTGAACCCTGCTAATAATGCTGGTTGTGATTATCAGTAGAGATTTCTTAAAAGATAACAAATATGCACATTTGATAACAACTAAATGTCTCAAGTGAAGTTTTTTTACCTAAAACCTTTGCAAATTTCTATTAATAAGACTTACTGCAAAAAATGTCAATTATATAAAAAAAAAACATCCAAATGACCATTTGCATTAGTTCT
The DNA here is from genome assembly GCA_016617855.1 of Megalonaias nervosa. Taxonomy (NCBI): domain Eukaryota; kingdom Metazoa; phylum Mollusca; class Bivalvia; order Unionida; family Unionidae; genus Megalonaias; species Megalonaias nervosa. The sequence continues at coordinate 57,119 of JAECUM010003493.1, read as the reverse complement.
GCAAATCAGAAATTTGTCTCTCTGTAATCAAATCACACAAATGACTATCGCTTGATTATTTCTTTGTCAAAGTACAGTATATGTCTGATATAAACAAAGATGGTGAATACACTTTTTATGTTGACGAATTGCAGGCAAAATTTGAACATTGAGTTTATTTAGAAATATCAGGATATTTTTGAACATTTTACCAGATACACCTCTCCCTTGATAAATCACGCATAACAGGACTGAAAAATACAGATTGTACTTAAGCGAAGGAATGAGTTATTAAGGGACCTCCAAAAAATGCCTTCCCTGCTTGACATTTAGAAAACTAAGGGGGATGGTGGTGGCAACTGAGCTGATTAATGGCTGAATATGCTTTTTATAATTTACATTGGGAATAATTGTCTTTTTCTAGTCTTCTTTTAAGTTGTAAGTTTTCTGTATAAATTTACCCTTATTTTCAAGATGCCAGCCTCTGAAAGATCATTAACATTATTCTAAATGGTCTCAACCTTCATGTGTATCTGAAAACATTGTGTATTAAGTCACTGCTTTTTGTTGCTGTTGATTCACAACCATATAAGATTCCTTTTTTAAAAAAACTATGGATACTTATTTCATAAAACAACTGTCAATGGTGGAACTCAATATTTTTGTGATGATTGTCAGTAAAATATTGGTGTTGTGATTTCACTGCAAGTAAAAATGAAACTTCTCATCCTTGAGTACCAATTCGGTAATTTTTAGTTAACTACAAACTCGCTTCTCCACAACGAAATGTATCTGTGAAACAAAGCTTTTCATCTTGCCCAATTACACATTTCACTTGGTTGCCCAGCTATCTTTGATCACATCTTTGAATGAGTAGGCTAATTTAATGTAGATTACAATTATATTACTTACACAATAAAATTTGTAACAGTGCTCAATTGATCAACTGACCTGACACACGAATGGGGGCTGCAGGTAGGATTTGCATGCATTTAATCTTTCTTTTGTTTGTTTTTCCTTTGTCTGACTGAATACAAAAGACACATTAACTGTTACGAGTCTATGCTCTTAAAATAAGTAACAGAAAAGAGTGAAGACAACAAGCTTTGTAAAATTTAACAAATAATTTATTTCCCAAGAATACAAAGTGAAATATGAGAAGAAATTTTTTTTACGATATTGTGAATTAAATCCAAAAATAATCCTAGAATTAAAAACACAAGTCCTAGTAATAAAAAGTCCTGAATAAAAACTCAGTTCAAGTCCCAAAGAGATCCAAAATTGAAGGTGATGACGTGTCTGTTATGGTCTGAGAAGTGCTGATGTGTCAACAGTCTCTTGTTGAATCACAGAAATATTATTCCAGGTTTTAATTCAGTTGTTGTTGTTTTTGTTCTAGGGTTTAATGCCATTTTTCAGCACACGATAGGCTATACATGGTGGCCAGTATTAATGGTGGAGGAAAAACCTGGGAAAAACCCAGAAAGAACCACCGACCCACGAGATTTTAATTCAGTATAAATTCCAATTAATGTCTTTATCCAAGAATTTTATCAGAGCGCTTTTATATTTCCAGAGTGAATAATCACTTGAATTCAATAATTTGAAGAAAATAAAATTCAGCCCAAACTGGTCACAACATAATACAACTTCAAGTGCTAGATGTTAAAGCACAATTGGTAAAATCCTCACAGTCACAAAATATAGTTCTTTGTTTGACCTCAGGTCACAAATTAGCATTTTCTGAAACAACCATTACCTAATGGAAAATGACTTTCTAGAATGATCTAATGAGCCTTGTTTATTTACAACATAATAACCTATAAAATTCACTTGGGAATCTCCAAATCCCTGACCCTGATTGTTACGAATATGTAATTTAATTACTTGCGTGTTAATTTAAATTCTTTTTTATTTTATTTTTGTATCATTACATTTCATTGTAATGATTATTTTAACGGGATCTGATATTTTTTAAAGAGATATTATGTTTATATAAAATGTAGTATGACTCCCATAAGCACAATTTTATCCTGCCATGGTTTGTTGATTGAGTAAACACTACGTGAAAACGATTGGTTATTGCCAAGGTCATTTTCTTGGCCCACGTGAAATTGCATTGTTTACTGCGTTATTTGATGATGCCATGCGTTTCATCGTGTGTGCCTGAAATGACATCTTAGTTCTGTTTAAAAATACTCAGATCCCCGTGAAATATTCAGTCATACAATATATCTTCAAGAAGAAGGATATATTTCTATTAGGTGCCGTAAAGAGTTGTATTTTTACATCTTTGGAGTTCGATATGTTTTATCATAGATGACAGCTTGTTCAGAAGTTCATCTATTTGTTTAGAATATAATAATTTATTCCCTAGAGAACTATACAAGTGACAAAGACATTCGATGGAAATTTATTCTAAATTGAAACATTACAAGTTGTGGTTCAACGTGGAACTCTTGACATTCGTATAAAGACTTGACCCGACTCATCATCCTCCATCTTGGAACGTCATCAAGATTCGAACCTGGATTCAGTTAAAATTATTCAGCGATAGGACTTACATACTTTTTCAGTACTAGGATAAATGTTTGGATTGTATTCACAAACTGTAAGTCCTATTTTCTATATTCACCTTTTCACTGTGTTTTCTAGGGAAATAAATTATTTTTGTTAAAACTTACAAAGCTTGTTGGTTTCACTCTTTTCTTTTGTTCCTTTTAAACGAGCCTATACGTAACAAAAAGAAAATTGGGGTGCTCGTCCTTGGGATATTTGAATTTGGCTAAAATATTTCAGAAAATTGTTTTCTGAAATTTAAATTCCCCCAGTTTTAAAGTCCCAAGTACTACTTTAAATTTTGTTTGAAATCTTTAGTGAAAACAACAGGCTTTCATTCACAATGTCATCAAAAGTGGAAAGTTTTCTTTCTAGTCCAACTCAGGAACAGTTGGATAGTCTGAAAAAAGATGAGTTACTTGAACTTGCCAGAAAGTACAATCTTTCTGAAGCAAAATCTTCCTTAATGAAACAAGAAATTAAAAATATTTTGATTCAATATTTGGTAGAGAAAAATGTTTTTGATAAAAGTGTTTTGGCTACGGTCAGTAAGTTGGTATCAGACTCTGACATAAAAGTAATGGAATTAAAAATGAAATACAAGATGGAATTGGAGTTAAGGAACCTCGAGCTTCAGAAAGAGGAAAAAGAGAAACAAATGCAGTTGCAATTAAAAGAGAAGCAATTGCAACTGCAATTTGAGATAGAGGAGAAAGAGAGACAGGAAAGGGAGAAAGATAAACAAATGAAATTACAATCTGAAGAGAAGGAGAAAGAGACACAGGAGAGGGAGAAAGATAAATGAAATTACAATTTCAAGAGAAGGAGAGAGAGAGAGACAGGAGAGGGACAAAGATAAGCAAATGGAATTACAGAAAGAACAAATACAACTGGAGTTTCAAAAAGAACAAATGCACGTACAGATGCAAAAGGAGAAGGATGAAAAGGAATTTCAAATTAAAATGAAAGAAATAGAGCTGACAAGGGAAAAGCATGATTCCACTTCACATACAAATTCAAGTTTTGACATTACAAAAATTATCAGGTTAGTTCCCCCTTTTAGTGAAAAGGAAGTAGACAAATATTTTCCTCGTTTTGAAAAAGTTGCAGAAAATTTGAAATGGCCAAGGGAGTATTGGACTCAGCTACTACAATGTGTACTAGTTGGTAAAGCTAGTGATATTTACCATTCAATGTCAGTACAACAAAGTTCTGACTATGATTTGGTTAAGGAGTGCATTTTAAAGGGTTATGCGTTAGTCCCTGAGGCTTATCGGCAAAAATTCAGAAACTATAAAAAAGAAGCTGGACAAACTTATGTTGAATTTGCTAGAGAAAAAGAGCAGTTATTTAAGAGATGGTGCTTAGCCAAGAAAGTTGAACATGATTATGAAAGTCTTGAACAACTTGTGTTACTTGAAGAGTTCAAAAACTCTTGAAGAGCACAAGATTGAAACCTTGGAAAATGCTGCTCTTGCTGCTGATGAGTATTCCTTAACTCATAAAGCTCCTCTTGTAGGCAAATCATTCACTCAGCAGTCTACTGGTAGAAATGTGTTTCAGCCCAATATGACTCCTCCAAAAATTCCATCTGGCACAACTTTTAAAAATCAAGCTTCTGATAAACTTAATTCAAAATCCTTGTCTATTCCTATGTGTACCTATTGCAAGAAAAAAGGACACGTCATTTCAGATATCTTCAAATTGAAATATAGGCATCAGAATCAAGATAGACCTATCCCAAATGCTCTTATTTCTAAGAGGTCAAGGTCACGGTCATGAATTGAAAATAATACATTTGTTGGGTCTCAAAAACCCCAGGCTGATTTTATTATGGAGAATTATGAACCATTCATGTTGAAAAGTTCTATATCACTCTTGGGTGATATGGCCAATCCTATCCCTATTAAAATTTTAAGGGATACAGGAGCTTCTCAAAGTCTTTTAGTGTCAGGTATTTTGCCTTTTTCTGAGAAGTCCTGTTCTAATGAGAGTGTTCTCATTCAGGGAGTAGAGTGCAGCTTTGTTAATGTTCCTCTCCATTCTGTAAATTTGTCATCAGACTTAGTTTCAGGACCTGTGACAGTCGGAATAGTCTAATTTACCAGTTGAGGGCATTCATTTGTTGCTAGGCAACGACCTAGCTGGAGTCAAGGTTGTGGTTAATCCACTTGTAACTGACAAGCCTTCTTTGGATCAGAAAGTTGATCCTATTGAAAAAGAATACCCTGATTTATACCCAGCTTGTGCAGTTACCAGAGCTATGTCAAAGAAAGCTCTTGAGAATGATTTTGACAAGGAAAATATTCCTTTTGCTGACACATGTATTGGTCAGGCTTTTGATGAGGTCACTTTCACTCCTAATTTGGATCAATCAAAAGGTATTGATCACAGTGATCTTCTTTTAAATACTCATTCTCTTTTATCTAATCAGGGTGACAAACAACAATCACTTGTCGTCTAACAGGAAAAAGATCCTGAGATCTCCTGTCTGTTTCAGACGGCAATTAGTGAAACTGAAACCACTGAAGTACCTGTCTGTTATTTCATTAAAATGGAATTCTTATGAGAAAATGGAGACCTCCCAAGGTACCTGCTAGTGACGAGTGGTCACTGAACTAACAGATTGTAGTTTCAAAATCTTACAGACAGGAAATACTTAGTTTGGCCCATGAAACTCCTCTGGCTGGTCATTTAGGGATAAATAAAATTTATAACAAGATCTTGACTTACTTTTATTGGCCAAAAATCAAAAGTGATGTTTGTAAATTTTGTAGATCTTGTCATACTTGTCAAATGGTAGGAAAACCCAATCAGAAGATACATAAGGCTCATTTGCAACCTATTCCTGCATTTGACAAACCATTTAGCAGAGTTATGGTAGATTGTGTTGGTCCCTTACCTAAGACCAAGTCAGACAACCAATATCTGTCGACCATTATGTGTGCGTCAACAAGATTCCCAGAGGCGATTCCATTGAGGAATACTATAGTAAAAGCTTTGATAAAGTTTTTTACTCAATTTGGCCTTCCCAAATTTGTTCAATCTGGTCAAGGGTCAAATTTCATGTCTGGAATTTTCGAGCTTGTTATGCTTGAATTTGGCATTCAGCAATTCAAGTCAAAAGTGAAATTATGGTTTCACAGAATTTTATTTGAGAGAACGTTTTAGTCTTGTAATAGAGTTCATTCTCTCTTGCTCATTCTTCAAAATTTTCTTCAAATTAGATTTTATGGCCCTTACAAAGAAAAGAAGAAAATGAATGAGTTAAATTATAATAATAGTACTCTGATCTAAATAAATTAATGGAGTACTAGTATACTGAAAGAGATAGCCAAGTAAATTATGCAATTAATTTAGTTGTACCTGTCCCACCAACTGAGGATTTAAGTGAAGAAATTCAATTGCATACTGTTGATCTTGGAGCAACAAATCTTCGCAATTCGGAAATAATTAAAGATCTGGACCAGAAACTATTACATTTACAACAAGAAGAAAGAAAAGGAACTTAAACAGTTATTATTCGAATATGAGCACTTGTTTCCAGATATTCCTACAAGGACAAACAAAATTTTTCATGACGCTGAAATTGTAGATTCAAAACCTGGGAAACAACACCCATACAGGATGAACCCTCTCAAACAGGAATACTTGAAAAAGGAAATTCAGTATTTGCTAAAGAACGATTTCATACAGCCCAGTAAAAGTGACTGGAGTTCACCATGCATACTTGTTCCGAAACCAGATAAAACTTTCCATACGTGCACTGATTATAGGAAGGTGAACAGTGTGACAAAAACAGATTCATTTCCATTATCAAGAATCGATGATTGTATTGATAAAATTGGAAATGCCAAGTATGTCACCAAATTTGACCTTCTGAAAGGATTTTGGCAAATTCCACTTACGGAAAAAGCAAAAGAAATTTCGGCGTTTGTTACTCCAGAAGGACTCTATCAATATAAAGTAATGCCATTCGGGATGAAGGGTTCCCCAAGTACGTTTCAACACTTGATGAATATGATTACCTCTGGTCTAGAAAATTGTGATGCTTACATCGATGATGTCATCATCTACTACGACACCTGGAAAGAACATCTAGCCATGATTCGGAAATTCTTTGAAAAATTCACTGATGCAAATTTGACAATCAATTTATCTAAAAGTGAGTTCTGCCGTGCTTGTGTAACTTTTTTAGGACATATTGTGGGGCATGGTCAAGTTAAATCTATTGATGCTAAGGTCAAGGCTATCTCTGATTTTCCTGTGCCTGTCAGTAAAAAGCAACTGATGCGATTTTTGGGTATGGCCGGATACTATCGAAAGTTTTGTTCCAATTTTTCTAATATTGCTAAACCTCTGACAAACTTGTAAAAACAAGTTTCTTTGGACTAAAAATTGTCAGGAAGCTTTTGATAGGTTAAAAGCCATACTCAAAAGTGTGCCAGTTATCACAGCTCCAAATTTCAATCAATCTTTCAAATTATCTGTGGATGCAAGTGATGTTGGGGTTGGAGCAGTATCGATTCAAGAAGACAGAAATGGTGTTGATCACCCAGGGTGCTATTTCTCTAAGAAACTGAATAAGCACCAAAAAAAATTACTCAACAATCGAGAAGGAATGTTTGGCTTTAATACTGACATTACAGCATTTTGAAGTTTACATTAGCTCAGCTCCTTCTCCGGTTGTTGTGTTTAGTGATCACAACCCCCTTACTTTCATCAACATGATGAAAAATAAAAATCAAAGATTATTAAGGTGGAGTTTGTTTTTGCAAGAATATAATCTCAACATCAGGCACATCAAAAGAAAAGACAATTTGATTGCAGATGCACTTTCATGTGTATAGAAATATCATTTTCATATACACTTTGTATAATTCATAATGAGTTCTTCTTATGTATTTTTCTTTACCTCATGTATAGTTTACATATGGTAAAAAAGAAAGCTTTATTACATAAATCTTTCTTTTTTCTTTATGGGGGAAAGTGTTATGAATATGTGATTTAATTACTTGTGTGTGTTAATTTTAAATTTTTTTTATTTTATTTTTGTATCATTATATTTCATTGTAATGATTATTTTCACAGGATCTGATATTTTTTAAAGAGATATTATGTTTATATAAAACGTAGTATGATTTGCATAAGCACAATTTTATCCTGCCGTGGCTTGTTGATTGAGTAAACACTACACGAAAACGATTGGTTGATGCCAAGGTCATTTTCTTGGCCCACGTGAAATTGCATTGTTTACTGCGTTATTTGATGATGAAATAGCCACGCGTTTCATCGTGCGCGCCTGAAATGACATCTTAGTTCTGTTTAAAAATACTCAGATCCCCGTGAAATATTCAGTCATACAATATATCTTCAAGAAGAAGGATATATTTCTATTAGGTGCCGTAAAGAATTGTATTTTTACATCTTTGGAGCTCGAGATGTTTTATCATAGATGACAGCTTGTTCAGAAGTTCATCTATTTTTTAGAATATAATAATTTATTCCCTGGAGAACTATACAAGTGACAAAGACATTCAATGGAAATTTATTCTAATTTGGAACATTATAAGTTGTGGTTCAACGTGGAACTCTTGACATTCGTATAAAGACTTCACCTGACGTCATCATCCTCCATCTTGGAACGTCATCAAGATTCGAACCTGGATTCAATTAAAATTATTCAGTGATAGGACTTATATATTTTTTTTGTACTAGGATAAATGTTTGGATTGTCTTCACAAACTGTCAAGTCCTATTTTCTAGTTTCACCTTTTCACCATGTTTTCTAGGGAAATAAATTATTTTTGTTAAAACTTACAAAGCTTGTTGGTTTCACTCTTTTATTTTGTTACTTTAAATGAGCCTATATGTAACACTGATCAACATATTTACACTTTCTTGTTTACTTGAATAATAATTCTGTTAATGAGTTCATACACATAGAGAATAATGAAGCTATTATGAGTTGTTTACATAAATGAAATAAGATATTTTTTTCAAAAGTCAATCAGGTCAAGCAGAAATAAACTCAATCTTGTACAAGGTCAAGTCCAGCAAACAATGTTACATTACAATAACATGTAATGGAATGAAATTTTTTTTAACACTAACAGACAAACAATTAAATCAAATAAACATAACATAACAAGCTAATACAAAGCGGGTCTGCTTTTAATTCAATGGAACCATACAACAAATACTTCACAAATCATTATCAAAACATGGTTGGCACTTGATTAGGTTCTTACAGAAACTCATGGACATAGTTGTTATGGTACATTGACATATTTCACATTTGAATACAAGAAGGCACATTGCATTTATGACGATTACACTTAAACCAAATAAAAAAATAGAATGAAAACACTAATTTTACTTGACAAAATTTGTGTATTCCCCAGGGGTGTAAAATTGAGGGTCAAGAAAACCCCTTGGTGTCAGAACTGGGGGTAAAGTGAAAAATGTTGGGGTCAAGAATGTACTCACAAATTTTCATCTGACCCATACTTTTTAGCTTCAAATAAGAAATTGCACCTTGTACTACATACTACCTCTCAGTCTATAAAATATAAATAAACAAACATGCACAATTAACAAATAAATACCTTGTCCATTCACAGAGTAATTTTATTAGTTCATTTTACTTTTAGTTTATAGTTGTATTTTTAACGGTAACCATCTTTTTGTGGCAATATTATAAACCAAAACATTACACATAACATAAATAAGCCAATATAACAACCCAAATAAATCTTTAAACAAATGGCAGTTAATTTACTGCCTGTCATAAAATGTGTGCTTTCATCGATTTTACTGCACTTCATCCTAGAACGTACTTTTGCAAAACTTAAAGAGAATAATGAGTCATCTTGTTAGTAAGTTACACTTAAGCTTTTAAATCTTTCTTATTGCAACAAAGCTACAAACCAACAAAATCTACAATGACCCCAAACTTTGTAATCCAAATAACACATTTGTCTCTGCAAGCTTACTGATTTCTTTGTTGTGAAAGAATGCCTTGTGTGATAATGTGTTCTCCAGACATCTTGTGGCAATCAAGAGCAGATTTTTAAAAATTCTTAAACCCTGTCATGAAATGATTATTCACTTTTGCAGTCTTTGCAATCATGAGATCGAAAGTCACACCTGTAGTCCCAATGGATGTGCCATACTCAAGTCAAGGGAATTATTTTCTCCATTTTTCGTCAAAGTTATGATCCACAGTTACCCTGTTGTGTTCTGATTCTTTCACTTTCTTGGGTAGTGATTCTGTGTGCATGCTGTTTTTTATCTGGAGATCATTTTCTAGTCTGACAAGAATTGTGGTCAGTTTGTCTGGATGACATGTTGCTGAGCTTGATCGGAATCATGTAATAGGTCACAAGATTAGGGAAGCTACTCCGTCATAACAATGCCTATGCTCAAAGTATATACGATGCCATCCCTCATCCTATGCATTGGATACTGAATAAATCCTGATTGCATTATGCAAACCCTTTGCATCAAAAATACACACTGCAACAAAATGTGTGTGTCAGATATCTCCAATGTGCATCTCTGACACACAGATGTACATAAAGGGAAACACAGACAACTTAACTGGTATTTATTTATTAAAGTGCTACCTCCATTTGGTGTTACTGACATTTTCAGTGAGCCTAATTTCAGTAAATATTGTTAACTGTGGCATACCAAAAATGTTTTTTTGGAAAGAAAACTTCAAAAAATTTATGACTTTTTATTGAAAGTTGAGAATTTCATAATGTTAATTCGAATTTCCGTGTACTATCTAGCATTTTCTGCAATAATATGAGCAATACATCAAGGTTTCAGTTACCATTTTTCACTGTGACTTTCTTTACCTTCATTAAATAGAGGTAAATTTGTTTTGTATTTTCTAGTTTTAAAAATGGAATTCACGCCTGACCTCACATTATAAGCAGGTCAGTGAGTTATCAGGGTACAAATTATCAAGGGATTGTTTGTGTGTGAAATATAAATATCAAACCCAATCAAGAAAACCACCTTCTTCAAAAGCGCTGAAAGAGCTTTCCAAATTGGATGTGAAACTAATGCCAATTAAAATACTATATGAAGAGAAATTTCCATATTAATTTTCACAAATATCCAATGTTTAAAAATTCACACACATGATTTTCAGAAATTTCCCCATTCAGCAATGGCTGCCTTATTATCCATGGGTGGTACTTACCTCAACCCTAAAATTTCTATTTGTTTAAAAATCTTTACATAAAGATAGGTAGAGAGCCAAGACATAGTTTGAATAGGCTGTTCAAAATTAGAAAAGATGGCCATTTTATGTTCTTCCTTTATGAAAGCTTCTCAAATTTTTGTTTCAAATTTAGCTTGATGGACAAATATATTTCTCTATTGTCTGAATCCACAATGAAACTCTGACAATAGTTTCCTGGACCCCATTTTGCCATTTATTACTCATTCCATAGTTTTGTAAATACAACTTGTTAGTGATATGGGATGATGGTAGGTTGATATGGTCCTTTCCAGGTTTAGGTGCCTGTATCAGTTTCCCAAATTTGATAATTACAGGTATAATAAGAGCTGTAACAGGTAAATGTTTCAGAAAATGATTGTGAACATCATCTGGTCCTGTTGAAATGTTATGGACTTGATCAAGAGAGTCTTCACTGTAATCTTCAACATCAGCAGATTTGAAATTGAAAGAAACTATTTTTTCAGGATTTTGACAGTGCATGTTTTTAGAAAAATTCTTTTCTCATTAAGTTATGTTTAGGAAATTCATTCTGTGATGTAAGCTATTTTTAATTCTTTCACTTTGTTTGATTTTATATTTTAGGGAAATAAATTTGTATTTTGGATTACAGAATGCTTGCTGGGTTTTTGCTTTATTCTTGCTATGTAGTTAAAGTTCCAATGATGTAATTATATAAAAAAAAAGGTAAAATTAGCAAATGATGATGAATCATGTGCAGTGGACTACACACAAAAGACAATATACACCAGTGCTATACCACAAGCTTAAGAGGCCTTATGGCCAGATGCAGTTAGAATTTCTACTAACAAGGGAAATAATCCATTTTCATGATGTGAAGCAGTTATTGCATTATTTTTCTTACAAAGGACCTATAGTACCTTAGCAAAACAAAACCCATTTCAGCAAAGAAGTCATTAAACCTGTTCCTCCCATGAGGCAATCATTATTGACAGATGTCTCCCCACCACAATTCAGACAATAAACGAGAATAATCATGAGCAGTTTGCTCATGCATGTATGCTTCCATGTCCAAAACATCCCAGATCTACCCCATGATGAAGTCTATTTTAAAAATGGTTCACAAATCTTATGAAAATAGTTTAAGTACAAGGACTGGTCAACATGCATGTTTTCTGATGATGACCATAATATATTTTAAGTTCCACAGCAAATCTACTGAAAACTGCATTCACTAAATTCTGCCATACATTGAATCCTGTTGTAAACAAAAGTGCAATAACTCTTTGAAAATTCATGAAAGCATAAAGACACGTCAATATGTGCATTTTAAGATGAAACCCAAACATTTGACAAGTTTCATAGCAATCCATTAAAAAAAATGCAAGTCAAGTTCTGTTCACAAGATTCTGTCTTTTGCTGTAATTGGGACATAAATGGTATAACCATAACAAAAATTGTGACAGCTAAGTGATTAGTCAATATGTGCATCTTCAAAATGTGTTCACAAAAAGGTTTCCAATCTTGAAAATCACTGGGAAGGAATCAATGTTATTTATAATAATATATCTCTGCCTGGGGGGGCTGTCTGCAGCTACTGATGAAATTTGTTTCATTCTGTCAGTGAGAGATTCAGTGGGAAATGAATGCGTACAACAGGATTGTATATAGGTCACAGGAGGGCTGTAAACTCCCCGACAGAATGTTATGGATAACCACCGAGTAAACTTTCTTCAGTGGAAACTGAAAGAGCCCAGCTAGGACTGGGATGGCCAATAAAATTTGGGGGTGCCATAGGCAAGCATGTGGACTTCACTCAAAAGGTTTACTCTGAATACTGCTGCCATTAGATTCCTGGGTAAATAAAATAGAATGGAATTAAGTGAATGCCCTTTCATTTGGGAATGTGACATGATGCAGCAAAAATAATTCCAAGTCGAATGAACACTGTAGCCATTGTGGCAGGGATGGAGGATGTCAGTGGATATATAATGTGCTGTTACTACTGCCACTCCAACAAAGAATTGTCGAACAAAGATGCTCCATGTGCCAGCTGGAAATGTTTTGATTGGTTGATGAGTGATGTATTAATTTAAGCCCAGCCATTTTAATGTGGGTTATTTTGCATGTGGGAATGGTACTGAGTGGGTCACACTTATTGCTGTGTATATTATTATGTATATTGTGATTGGTAACATATTTTGAAGAAGAAACTATGCTTAATCAATTGCATAAGCAATAATATATACACACTCCTGCTAAAATACTTTATGGTCCAGCACCATCAAATTTTATACCGCCTATGCTAGCGTTCTATGACCTATCACTGACAGTTGTTTACATTACGCTGTTTCCATGTTAACATAACAAATACTGACTGTGGAAAATCCCAAGTATCAAAATGCACCTCAACAAAACCTGCTTGACATTAGAAATACTTACTTTGACTGGTTTGAAAGCTATACTTTGAGAAAAAATGTTTATGGATAGATGGCCATAGTGATAGCTAAACTCCCACCTCCAACCCAATTTGGGGGCGGGTTGGGTTGAATAAAAAAAAGATTCAGGTGTTGTCCTACCTGTCGGAACTTTTCACATGCCAGAGTGAAGATGTATACCATCACATACAACTCCTGCCAACAAATGTATTCCAAAGCCTTTTCCAGTGCCAGAAATGTGAACATCAGCAAAAATATGATATAAGCCATCTGAAGAGAATCAGAACAAAAGTGTAAGAGAGGCCCTAATTCTAAATAATAACTAATGATAAAAGGTGAAAGACATTAACATCATTGATAAAATCAAATCCCTCTATGTGTCCATAGCCTTTTTATTAATTGGGCATGAAATCAGCATTATGTTAATATGTTGTTTCCTTTTAGCACAATAAAAAAAGGAAAAGCAGCTGTATTTGAAACAAGAAGCCCAAGGGGTCTAAGCTCACTCACCTGTTTGACATCTAACACAAATCAAAATGCAAGGTCAGTTCTTTAGTTCTGGTTTAGTATGATGTTTTAAGGTTTTGTTATTTTTAGTAATGGAAGCCATATTAGATGGAAAATCAGCGTCATTCAGGCCAGGATGCTTTCTGCAAAATTGTCAACTTCTGTTTACAGGTTTTTGAGAATTAGTTCAAACCTTTGCTTGTTTGTTTTTTTCCCTCTTCTTTTCAAATATATAATACATTGAATTTTACACAGTTTTAACCAACTCTGCCCGTAAATACTTGTAAATAATATGGTCCCAGAGATTAGTTAAGTTTATTATTATTTATTTTTATTATTATTATTTTAAAGGTTTTCTATTTTCTGTAACAATGACCTATTGAGTAGTGCATCAGCATGAACTGCATATATTTTCAAACGCCTTTATGTGATGATGTATTCTTGCAAATTTAGTTAAATTCTCTTCGGTGATTTTTGAGACAGTCATTTAAAAGTTTTAAAAATTGTTAGTACCTGTGAACATATTTGATAGTGAAATAGCATCATTTGTATGAAGCTGAAAGGCTTTTATGCCTAGCTGCTCACTATCAACACAAGTCCAATTCTGTTAAGCCACTTTGAGAAGATGTTGTTTCAATGTTTTTCTGGTTTTAGTGGCCATATCTGAAGATGGTTTGCCATCACTTTGGTACAAATGTTTTCATGCTAGAGTGCTTTCTATCAAATTCAGTCAAATTCTGCTGAGCTGTTTTTAACAAGTCATTTAAAAGTTGTTTTTTTTTTACTTTTTTATAATATGACTCATATTTAATGAAGCACCATCATTAAAAGTACTAATTTTGAAGGCCTTCATGCCAGGATGCTTTCTTTCAAATTGTGGCAGAACCCTATTCAGCGGAGTCTGAGATGATGATAATTTAAGGTATCAGGTTTTACATAAATTTAAATACCTTCATCCAAGCATACTTTCTGTAAAATCTGGTCAAATTCTGTTCATTATTTGTTGCAAAATCAATTAAAGGATTTTCTATTCTTAGTATGGCAGCCATATTTGATGACAGATCAATATGATTTGTAAACAACATAAAGAAAAGTCTTTCAAGTCCAGATGCTTTCTATTAAACCTGAGGAAAAAAACTGTTGAAAGGGCTGTTCTATTTTTCGTAATGGGGCTATATTTGTACAAACATTAATGATCTTTATGCCAAGACTGTCTGTGTCACAATGTTCTGGAAAAGAAATTGTTAAATATTTTTCTATTTCTAGCAATGTTGTCCATATTTGATGATAGATCGATATCATTTTGTACAAACCTGAAAAACTTTTGTCCCTAAATGCTTCCAGCCAAATTTAGTCAAATTCTGTTTAACAGTTTTATTCGAAGTGGTTGAACATTTTTTCTACTTTTAGTAAACGCAACCCTATTGTATGACAGACAGATTGGCATTATTTCTACAAAGACCTTCATGCCAGACTACTTCATTGGTTGAAATCAGATCAGTATCTGGCTTTTTGGAAAGAAAAAGCTGAAAATTGCAAATACTGACTGAAGTCATGCATCAGGTGCATGAATACTTTAAATGCATCTTGCCTTCCTGAAGATGAGCTAGAAAAATAAGACAAACTACCAGCTGAAATCCCTATCCCCTTTACCTACATCACCTTCAGTGCAGATCTTCAAAAAACATGCTGTATCTGGGTCTTTTATCTTACCAAATATAAGCATAAATCCCACTGCAGATGAGCTCAAATCCTCAAAAGGAATAAAAATTCCAATGCAATTTTCCAGCATTTTATAAATTTGCACCCAACTGCTTTCTTCTGTTAGGAAATTTTTACTTTGAAATATTCCTACACACAGAGAAATAATAAAGCTGGTATTATTCAGTGAAATGAACAGCACATGGCATAACATTCCAGATAAAATGCATACAAGTTAGGTTTGTGGTTTGTGTTTCTTTTAGAAAAAAATGTCAACTCAATCAAATTTATACACATTCTGATATTAAAAATCAAACCTGAACCATTTTTAAAGCAAGATTTAACTAAATATTTAATATATAACTGACCTGACAAAAGACTAATTCAAATTACCTCTAAATGCTATTTTTCTATAAACCAAATACAGACAGGATAAAAAATACCTAAACACATCCTTCCATTGGTTCTACTGTTCATCCTCACCACAACAAAGTAGACTCCAAATATATTTCCATACTCTCTGGTTCATTTAAAAGGAATGGTTCTTCCCTTCTATATATACTTACAGTATGTGCCCAGAACTTCGTAATTGGAGCATTGTAGAACTCGTAGATCTTTTTGCCAAGCCTAAGTGGGCTCTTTTTCTTCTTGTAGACATGATCGGACGAGTATGGGCCATTCTCAAGAGGCTTCACACTCCCGTTCTCCTTTATACCAGCCTGGGTTTGGGATACATTGCTGATCTCAACCTCCTCGTGGAATTCATCCTATATTCAAATTTGAAAAATGCTTTGAAATTTAATGATTCATCAGATGTAACAACTTGGTATTGTGTCTGCATGAATATTATCAACCAACACACAACGGAATCAAGAAGTTGTTCAAGACATGGATAAATATCACTCAGTGCATGACTGTCGTTGTTGTAACTGGCAAAACACATCTAACCAATACACTGGCATCTGCTTACTTTGCTTTCATACCGCAATTTTTGCATTAAAATCTCAACATAAAATTTGAATTCATCCTTTATTCAATTCCATATTCTTGTTTTTTTTTTTTCAGACTATTTGCTATACTGACAAATATAACAAAAAAATTTATTTCAAATTCCTAAGAATAACATGGAAATCAATATTAATTCCATGGTACAATACTGATGCACTTTGAAAGACTAGACAATTTCTTCCATATTTAAATAAGAAGCAAATTCAGTGAATTTCTGTCCTGTGCCTACCATGGTGAGGTCGTAAGAGTTCCAAATAATGAAATCTGATTACCATATTTAATATATATGTTGGGACACCAAATATTATTTTCTAACATAATTTTTTGTGCACTGTATATTCTGGGACAGATCTCTATTTTTGCATTTTAAGTTCTGGGATGCATTTTCAATCATAATACAGATTCTTAGCGGGTATAATGATTAATAAGGGTCTCAACTGTAGGATCTAAAAATGAAACATTTGAAATCTGCATCTCCAAAGATGCACTAAAATGT
The DNA here is from genome assembly GCA_016617855.1 of Megalonaias nervosa. Classification (NCBI taxonomy): domain Eukaryota; kingdom Metazoa; phylum Mollusca; class Bivalvia; order Unionida; family Unionidae; genus Megalonaias; species Megalonaias nervosa. Next base: position 40,216 of record JAECUM010003493.1, on the reverse strand, counting down.
AAATTTTATTAAAAAATAATAAAATTTTAAAAAATTGTCAGTGTTTTTCCCATCTTACTTTCAAACTTGAAGAACAAAATATAATAAATCTAAGTGCACTAGTGGAAACTCTTAAAGTTGAAGTATGTAGAAAATACTTTAAACCTGAATATTTTTACATTATCATGCCACTATTCCCATCAAGAATTGCATATAGACTATGGTATTATTATAACTCTATGGTCTTAAACTAAGTATAAGAAAAGAGCAATACACAACAACACAAATGATTCTGCAAGATCTTACAGCAAGAATGAATAATTTCTAGATAATTGAGATTAAATAAAAAATTTATGAACAAAAGAAGAGTCAGGATGTAGGACAAAAGTTCATTTTCTAGAACAATCTGTTACTAAAAATTATAATATAGAATGTGGTAAAACATCAGGTAGGCTAGGTAATTTTATAGGGGAATTCCAATAACAGAGACCTAGACCGTAATAAATATGTTTACATCTATTGATAATAATCCCAATATTTAATCCACACTCCTATAAAAATATTAACTATGTATTATTTGTTTACCAAAATATAAATATCTTTGATGTCTCTAGTCAGGAACACAGTGAACTTGATTTTGGATAAGGTCAAGTCCAAAATACAATTACATATAACATATAATGATGGAGAAAAAAAAGTAACAAACAGTACAAATTAAATACACAAAATAGTATGCACTCTATTGATTTGTTTTATTACAGTATTCATTACATGATACTAATATCTATGCTTATTTGGATTTTCCAAACAACTCACTTGATGCAATAAAAATTTTGTTTTGCTGTATGCTGTGTTTGATGCAATAAAAATTCTGATTCAATTTATATCTTCCTTTTTCATAAGCAAAGGTCTAATTCCCAAGCAATATTTCCTAAGTCATTTTCGAAATTCTTGTGAATACTGGTAAAATAAAAACAAGGTAGGTCAACTTTGTCAATAAAAAAAATCAGCATATTTAAAAAAAATAAGAAGTCAGCTTCCGGGGCTGACTTGCTTTGTAAATAAAATAACCTTTGTATTTGATAGACCAAGTTGAAACCGGGTTTATTTCTTTTTATTTGTTATATTGAGTCACCATTCAATCTTTTATTGTTTGCTACCTTGTTATGATAACTGATAAAGACAGACACTGATGTCTGCAGGGTACAATAGTATTCACAGCGTTGTCTTTATCAATACTTTTGTAACCCATGATAGCAATAAAAAAAATTGTCGTTTGCACACACAGTGAACGTATTTTTAATAAAAACAATTTTCTTCAAAATATTACTACATTGTTAACCTGGATATAATACACTCTTGCTTATTTTGCACTGTACACCATGCTCTGCATGAACTGATGGTACCTCAAAGCAACTGTCATTTCTCTCACTCATCTGTTGGATCCAGTTTGATAAGATGTTGAAACCCTTGAGAAGCACGACTCATTTATACATCTTCATGCCAATGAAGAACATGTCAATATTCTTGATGAATATAAGCAATACGCACTAAGGATGTGAATGCTACAAACAGTTATGATTCCAGATACTGAATAAGTTTTTTTTCCACATAAATTGGTTATGAGGAACAAAATCTACAAATGGAAATGGGATAACAGACAATCTAAAAATGATGTACAGGTAAACAACATTTCATTCCTTATTTACAAATTACTTTGAAGTCACAGAGCTGAAACAAAAGAGTGACAGATAGGTGGAAATGTGGATAGTGTCTCCCAGTTGTCTATGAAAAGGTGGAGACAAAACTTAAGAGTAAATTCTGAAGAGAATTCATCCAAAATTCTCACATTTGTGTAAAACCCAAGGAGCCAAGATTTTTAATGTAACAAAGATCATTTCATCACAACCTTTTACTAGAAATAAAACATTTGTGGACTTGGCTTTGTTCTTTTTACTAGCCCCCTTGTTCAGCATTATAACTTGCCAGACTCATCTCCACTCTGTCCTACACTTCCATTCTTACTTTAAAAGCCATAATGTTTTCCCTCCTTTAATACTTACACAAATGCTTGTCAAATCTCCCTAAAACTGAATTTCATAAATTTTGTTGACACTTCCTGGACCAAAAATTTAATACTCTTCTCTTACCTCAATAAATTTTAAAGGAAAAAAAAAAAACATCACTGACATACAGACAGAAAGGCTGATACAAAACTGGACAGGTTGATATATGCACAGAAGGATCTCCTTTAAATTAGTTTATTTTAAGCACAGGAATAGTCAGTACAGCAAAACCTGTTATGAGTGATATCTGCTATAAGCATCTATCTGTCATTTACAACCACAATCATATTGCACAGATCAATTTTATTATATAAATGCTCTGTCGTGAATGACCACCTGCTGAATGCGACCAGTGACAATGATTTCTTGGCAAAATATGCTTTTCAACACTGCTTTGAACGACAGCATAGCAAAAACAGGGATAAATTCCACCGACTTTTACTTAATCCTTGTAAAAAGGACCGCTTATACTTAGACTGATCCCCTGTTTTACTTTAATATGGGTCACAGCTATGTAGGGGCTGGGAACCTGGCTAGTTTATACTGTTCTAAAAGAAACAGGCTGGCTACCAACTTCTGAAATTATTTAGGTCATGCATATATGTTCTACATTTTAGATTGTAAACCAGACTATTAAGTACATGCAGATTGTTCCAGCACTCAGCCTTGTTCCTGGCCCTTACAAAGCTACTGCTCATCTGTATATATAGGACAGGGGGCCAGTCTAACCAGCAGTATGAATGACCATATCACAAGAACAGAGACAGATGCCATTGACCTTTATGTAATCATTTTTAATTATAAAATGTCTTGCTACTGGTTGTAAACTTGGCAAGTCAAACACAGAGTAAAATATGTTACAGACCATAAACCTGGCTAATGTACATGTCGTGAATTGCCACTGTAGTGCCAAAGTTCAGCTGATGGTCACGTACATTGTCTGTTGTTAAATTTAATCCATTTTACCTCGGGGAGTGAATGAGGTTGTTGTCTATTAAACCAGCAAGTGAGTATTGTTTCCTGGATTTGATTGATAGTGTCAAAGGCTTGTGATGTTTGTTGCTTTTTTTCACTGATGTTACAGTGTTTACAGCCCACACACTACCGTATTTACTGCATGTTTTCGGACACCGTTTTTATTGGGCAAATATAATATTTAAATGCCTTGTAATTTTTCGGACGTTGCTCCACTAATTTTTTTCTACAATTTATGTTTTTGGACACAATCTAAGAAGATCTGCTGCTTCGTTTTAAAGTAAAATTCAGTGTGTTTGCCGTTAATTTAACTGATACAAAGTTCGCTTCATTTTTTATTGGTGTGGTTACTCTTAGACTGACATCATTTGAGTAACCCCTTTGTGACAAAAGTTATAGTATTTTATGTGTTCATGTTTTTTCCCATATGTGTGTGTTTCTTGTATTAATTTTATTAAATTTCGTTTTTATTAAAATTTGAGTAAGGGTTTGTACACCATTCAAATCTTTTATTGCTTCTAATATATCAAATTTCTGGAGTTGTTATTTAATTCATAATCATAGTTTCCTAAAAGTCTAAAGTTTAATAAATAAAAGCTAAATTAAATTAATTCATATTTAATTTCTATTAAGTGTATTTTTATAGCTTTAATAAATAGATATATATTATACTGTTTCTGCTTTGCGCATAGGTTGTTTGAGATCCATGAATGACAATTTTGTTTGCAAAAATTTAATCGTAGTCAATAAATTTTGAAAATTTAGCTATAATATTTATTGGTAAAGTTAAATTAATAATATTAAACTGTTTAATAAGTGTTCTTCGCATTCATTTAAGTTGTTTAAACATTTCTGAATCATAAGTCCGTTTTCCATTGCGTTAAGTCGTCTTTTAATCCATACAGTATGGTGAGTGTCCTATCTCCCTGGTCACAGGAAGGAGTCTCAATATCGCAATTTTGTTGATCTGTCCTTTCTCCTGCTCAACAGGAAGGAGTCTCATCATCGCATATTGTATTCCATTTCTTTTGTATTTCATTACTTTCTTTTAATATTCTTGCTCCATGGCCTTAATTCAAAGTCCGTTTCGTTTCCATTCGTTTGATTCTGTAATTCTTCCTCTGTTTATCTGACATTTTGGAATTAGGGGGCTCCTGTACTGAGTAGATTGCTTACTGACAAGGCTTCATTTGGTCGCCAATTATTTAATGTGATCACGAACTTCCATGGATTGGTTGTCAGTGTAGACATCGTTACACACGAAACCACTTCACACAGGTGTGACAGTTATGGCTTTGATTAGAAACCATGATCCTTGCTTTATGTCATTAAACAATACATCAGAGAGTCAGTATGGATTAGTAAATTCATTGGCATCGTGCAACAATACAAACCCCTTATCCCCGAGGCATTATGTACCACCGGTTTAAATGTAGTTATTGTTCTACAGGTAATAAACCTCTTTGTAGATGATAAATACTGATTGTGGGTTCAACATATTCGGTACATCGTGTGCTCTTTTAACGAAATCCAGATGGTTACCCTTTATTTCCGAACACACCTGTCAAAGAAATCCCACAAATTATCGTAGTAACAATTATCACCTAGACACCCTGAAATCTCCAACATGCATCAAAACAATCTTTGAGCAGTCGATTTTTTCGAGTCGGCTGGCTCTACTCATTTTGAAGCTACCCTCAGCTAGGTGGGAAACAAAAAGAAGAGAGAACCACAACAAATACATCACCTTTATTTTAAAAAAATACCAACATATTAATGACTCGTATATTGCAACTTGCTTGTTATTTTTACCCTTCCTAGGCGTGCGTACAGCATTCACCCCATATCGAGCCACTCATCCTTGGTGCTCTCAGATTAGCCCTCATACATGTACCGGTATTTCTACTCTTGATACTAAAATGTTTCTGTCATAAATATCTTCAGAATTATAATTCCAAATTTTTTTTATTTAGTTTATATTAATATCTTAATTACAAAGACATAAAGCTTGCATGCGTTTGTAAGGTAGATTTTACTGATCACTGATTAGGCTAGTAAAGGGTTAAACTGGATTGCACGATTACTAATATGGCGGTTATTTTGGAAAATACACACACAATCGTGGATATAATACATGTATGGCTGCATTTTCTGGTGGATGGAAATGTATCAAATAGACAAAATAGGCAAGTAATGCCTGTGTTTCATTCATTATCCTTTCCGTGGTGTTAGACAAAATACTTGTTTTACTTCACGGCAGCACGTCGTCATGTGAGCAAATGGTAACTTCGTTATAGAAAGGGGGGGGGACACAAATTTGTCTTCCCCTGTTTGTTTTCAGACACCTAATTAAAGAATTTAATATGTATTCAGACAACAAAAAAAGTAATTATTTTTTGCCGTCCAAAAACATGCAGTAAATATGGTAAGTCATCTATTCAAGCTGGTGCAACCGGTTACACACTTTGTTTAAAGAGTTAATAACTTTATGTCGTCTGTGAATTAAGCAGCTGATTTTTTTCTATGAATAAATGATTCTGTTTCTGTGTGAGATAGTTGTTTATTTTTATTACATTCATTTTTAGATATACAACGTACATGGACAGAATTTTCAGATTTTCCAAAACCCAGGTCAAAACTGTGCAGTATTACAATTAGGCACTAATAATGTTAACACCTAGTAACTTAATAACAATGGAAGAACCTCCAACTAAAAAGAGACAAATTTAATATTGGAGAAAATAATTATTGTACTTGAAAGTGGAGAAGAGCACACCACTCACAAACAGCAATTTAAACATCAGTAAAACAAATTTAGGGTGTACTAAACGAAAAGGAGTAAATCAGAAATGATTTCATGTACACGTGATCTTAAAATGTAAATGTGATTTCATGTTTAATGATAGAAATGTATCTTTATTCCTATATAATTTTCTTTTCAGATGAATGCATAAATTTTTTGCAAGAACTGTTAATAACGAACAGAATATATGTACAATGATTGTGGTTATTTTTCTTTAAATAGTTCCAAAATTCAACCTTGGAAACTGTTCTTTTTGTACAAACCTGTCATGAGAGACCACCTGTCTTGAGACCATTTTCTTTTGGCACAAGGGACGGTCTCTCATAACAGGTTTAACTGTATTTCTTCTCAGTCACATAGTCTCTTACAGTCTGGTACTGTGTTACCACCTAAGAGCATCTAATCAGGATGTTAACCATGATACTAATACCATTGAAATCTTTCATTCTTTATACCTGTAAAACGAACTGCTGTTTTGACATCTCTATAAACTGACAATGTGTAAGTTCACTTCCAGTGAGAGGTTAAGGATTCTTATACCATATTCCTTTAAACATGATAAAAAACCAAAACATTCAGTGTATGATGAAAAAGTTACAGATAGAGCAACATTCCATAAATATGCACTTACATTTATTTATCTCAGGAAACCAAAGTTTCAAATTGCATTCAAAATAAATTTACTCCTGTTTGTAAGCATTGATCCATATAGAGCAAAGCACGAGGTAACTTCTGTTGGGAGACAACCCACCTGCTCATCTTCAAAAGAGCTGACTGAGACATCTTCTTTGTCACTATGACTGTCCTCCAATTCATCTAAATGCTCCTCCATTGTCTGTGGCATCAGCTGTAGCTCCTCCTTGCTCTTAAACTCCATAGCCAGTATGTATGGTGGAATTAATATCCCTACGATTACCTGAAAATCAGAAGGAATAAACCAAGATGATGGCTCTAGAAATGATTTCAAATTTCATTCTAAAAGGTCTGAATGAATATACCACACAAACAGAAGGATAAATAAATGAACAATAATTAAGATTACAAACAAGTGTACCATTAAACCTGGTGTCTGTTTCTAATATATCATGTTAATGATGGATTGTTGCCATTGTCACCTCAGGAAAAGTGATAACTATGTCTCACTATGTTTATGCTAACGAGAAAAGACCATCATCAATGATAATAAAACAACTGTCACCCTTTTATTCACCTTCGATTTAGTTAGAAAGTCAACCTGAAAAACCTGTAGTACTGTCCTTAATCCAGGGTATGAATGGACAAAGAGAAGTACTGATTGATGGAGATTGAGATGGACTTTACCAAAGTGATCACTATGACAATGGACATATGAACGTACCAATAAACACAGATATGGACATGCACACAGATGCCAAAGTGATTACATCAATAGATGTACAGATGTACAGATAAACACCAAGATGAACATGCTCACAGGATGCTATATCAAGGTTGACTCAACCAAACTGATACAATGAAAATGATGATGATGGGTTAGAAATAAAAACAACAATGATAATGATGATGATAGTCAAAGTCATTCAACTCTGATAATGAAAGGCTACAGATACATATACAGAATATGAAAACTATTCAGTAGAGTTTAATTTGTAGCCAAAAAGTTCCAAGTTCCAACCACAGTGTAGAAAGGCTGTTTCAAGTACCTTGGAGCAAGGTATCCATTCTCAACTGAGCTTGTTGGATCAGTTATTTGAGGAGAAAATAGCTGCTAACACGTCATTATACTGGCTAAACAATGACATATCACTATATTACAGAAGTGTTAAGTGACCAGGGTTTATTAAGCTAGGTGATAAAAACCTTCAGACTTGTGCTTTTCCTCATGCGAAGACCTCCCATCCACATATCATTAAGTAGGATCTGACAACATGTGTGGGCAACAAACTCTCGATGACTGGCTGCCACTGCAAGACTCAGACACGTCTGATCACTGAAATTCTTCAACTCATAGGTGAGAAGTTGCTGAGTGTAGTCATCATCAATCTTGTAGCAATGCTCAAGCAGATCAAGTGCCAGTTTCTGGAACTCCCTGAAAGAGTAGGAAAATATTAATAAAAATCAGAACATTAAGTTTTACAATGTTTGAGAAATTTCTGTGTGTTACTCTTTATGAACAGTTTCTGAATATCTTAAAATCTGACAAATCTGAAAACTCAAATATGATTGTCCTTCTGAACAAAACAGACAAATGACTACAACTTTTATCAAATAACAATGTATAAACAAATATAAGGGTACACAAAGAACTGGAAGATCATTATTTTAAATTCTTCTGAGATACATACAGTTATGCCATTATAAAACGCTCTTGATGTCAGTTCAATCAACCAAGATGCACACACATACAAGCAGTTGCTGTGGATAGGTGGATGGTAATATGTAATGAACTGGCACTACATCCAGGCCAGTTTAGATAGTCCAAGTGATGTGAAAGCCAATGTTCTGCAACAGTCTAAAGCCCTAAAAATCATTAGCAGGCTCCCAAAGGTTTTACAGTTTCTGTAAGAATTATAAGTGTTCAGTGTGGACAGTAGGACTTCTCTCCCAAATGTTTTACCTTTTCTTCTGCAAGAACTATACATGGCCACTGTGGATAATAGTTTTAATTTAATGAATTTTACTGCTGGTCCAATTAACTGATCTGGCTGAGCATTGGTCAGTTTCAACAAAATGACAAATCAATTAACTGTGATAACTCTTGTAATCAAGTTCTACACCATTCCTTTTGGCAAGAGATAATGTGTACAAATTAATTGGTTAATAATTGGTCATCAATCAGTCTTTAGAAAATGACAATTATGAAATCTTACCTTAATCTGAACACTCATGGATGTCAATATTCAGTTTTATGTATAATCTGTCGGATGACCTATAATATTTTTTTTTAATCACTGAACTTTTCAACCAGATCATGAACTAATGAAATTTTCAATAATTGTAAAAGCACATTTTTAAAGTAAATTATCTTTCCAAGAATACTTACCATATCACATTAATATTATGATATAAGCCTACCACCTCTCAAATCTAGCCCTACAATAAAGATGAAAATTGTCTTCTTTCCATCACTCTCATCTAGACAAAAGGAAATAACTCTTGCTCATTACCTCACCTTGCCACTGCCAGGTGTCTCTAGTTTTGAAGCTAAGTAATACATGAACATAGATGCTGACATGGCAGGGTGACTGGAGTTTTGGTGGGGGGGGGGGTAGTAATGTTATCAGTAAGTAACATATTTACTTGCAAGTAACATGAGGAGGGAATGCTGAGCATCTGACCCCTACCCTGAGTATCCTTCAAGGGAAATATGGCTGTATTCCCCAAGTGAATGATAACCAATTCTCATAACTGATAAGCAACACAGCCTAGGGTCACATCATTGTGACCTCTATCCAGTTAAGATGAGGACTGAAATCTTCTAACCTAAAAAATTTCACTGGCGAATCCAGCAAAGCTAATAATTTGTGTTGAATGTTATGAGTTTATGCACTTAAAATCAGTAACAGAAAAAAGTGAAAGACAACAAACTTTGTAAAATTTAACCAATAATTTATTTCCCTACAAAACAAAGTGAAAATGTGAAAAAGAACTTATGGTATTGCAAGTTAAATCCCAAAATAATTCAAGATTACAGACACAAGTCCTAGTAATTTAATGTCCTGAATAAAATTCAGTAGAAGTCCCAAATAAATCCTGAAACTGAAGGTGATGATGTGTCTGTTATAGCTCACAGTGTGTTGATGTGGCAACAGTCTTTTCTTGAATCACAGAAATATAATTCCAGGTTTGAATACACTCTAAATTCAAGTGAATGTCTATATCCAAGAATTTTATCAGAGCACTTTTGTATTTCCAGAGGAAATAATCACTTGAATTCAATAATTTGAAGAAATAAAATTTCCAGCCCAAATACTGGACACAACATAAAATACAATTTCAAGGTGCTAAATCTTAAAGCAACTGATAAAATCCTTTCAGTTAAACTATATATAGTTCTCTACTTGACCTCAGGTCACAATTAGCATTTTCTATTAAAAAAAAACCCATTACCTAATGGAAAATAACCTTCTTGAATGATCCTGATGTTTACAAAACAATCACCTGGATTATGTTTAATTCACTTAGGAAATTCCAAAACCATGACCCAAACAAACATATTTACTTCTTCTACTAATAGTAATATTGATTTTAAACCCATACATATAGAGAATAATTTAGCTATGTATTAGTTGTTTTTAATGAATAAAATTTTAAAATATCAATTTGGGTCAAGCAGAAATGAACTCAATTTTGGACAAAGTCAAGTCCAACATACAATGTTACATTATAATAGCATGTAATAAAATAAAATAAAATAAAAATAACAAGCAAATAAAGCAAATTAAATATCCATAACATGAATCTTAACTGGTCTGGTGGTCATATAGGCCACCATCTCAGGACAATCCAGATCCCAAGTCTGTCTCTACAAAGCTAAACATCTGACTGCATGCCAGCCAACCACTTCTACTATGACTCAGATCAATACGTTGCATTTGAGGAGATCGCTCTAATCTCATGAGCTGCCATCTTCATGAGGCGACTCTGATCTTGTGAGACTTCAGAGTAGGGCAAGTATATAACTCACCTCAGCCACTAAGATTGGGCTTAAGGAATGATATCCTGCTTTCCAGCTTTCACCAGAAGAAAGTTGTAGGCACATGCAATGACTTGCCACTGAACATTTGAAGTAGTGCTTGCAAGCTCTCAACTGGAGTAGAACAAACATATGACAACTCTTCCATCTCCAACTGACGGTAACCTATTTTTGGGTACAACACCTGCTTGCTTCAAGATGATCTGAATTGAAAGTAGGTTGGGTCAACTGAATGGACATGCAATTCACTCACCCTGTATGCTGAGGTTACTTCTATCAAGAAACATGTTCTGTATGATAGTAGCTTCAGTGGTGTACTGGCTAAGGTCTCTGACTTATTTGAGTTGAGCCATGATAGAACCCAGGACAGATTCCATTTAGAAAACAATGTGAGTAGTTTTGATCAATGCAAATCAAAATTTAGCTGAGAAATCCGATAGGTCTTTATCATGAGCAATATCATGTCTCCCATGATGTCTGAATGTCAGAGATCACTGAGTGGTAGCCTGCTATAGTAAATGGAGCCAGCTGTTTTCTCTACAAGAGCCAGAGAAAAAAACATGGTCAGACAAGGAACTGAGGCACTCAAAGGGATGATGTTACTGATGTAGCACGATTCCCTGAACACATTCCATTTTCCCTCATAAGCCTTTAGGGGAAGGGGCTGTCTTCTTGTTCAGGAGATTCTCTCCACAACTGAAGGTTTAAATTGTTCATTCCACAAGGCTGTCCAGACAAGAACTATGCATGAAGAAGAAGAGGGTCCAGGTAGGGATGGAAAACATGTGGCTGTGGCTGCTTGACAAGATTCAGCCTAGCCGGAATCATCCTGGGTAGATGTATTGCTAGGTTGAGTAGACCTGTGACCCAGGACTTGTCTCTTCCGAGAGGGGCTAACAGAATCATTTTGCAGTTCTGACCATGTAACTTCTAGATTAATTTCACCACCAAAGCGAAGGCCCAGAACCCTTCCAAGCTATTTGGCAGTGCACCCATGGCACAAGAATCTGGGTCTGGAACTAGGGAGGCAAAGGTGGGCAGCTTGTGATTCCACCTTGTCGCAAAATGGGCTGTCAACTGTTGACTACTAGTGAATTCTTCACAACATAGAACTGCCAAATCAAAACACAAGTCAGACGATTTTGGTGTTCCCATTTCAGGAGGTAGGTCACCACTACAGAGTTGTCAAACATACAGAGGACCATTTTCCTTGCGAGAATAAGCTGTGAATGATATTAATACTTGTTCAATGATAGCATGGTCACCATTTTGGTATAGTGAGTCTTAAACCACCAAGTTCATACTTCAAAAATTCATCCAAAATTCTGGAGAAAATACAAAATTATTAAATACCACCTTTTGCAGTAATGAACAAACTCAAAACAACTCCAAATTTGGCAGCAACTGCTAACGATTTCTTTAGAAAAGGCTTTGAATGTTCAGGAGGTGAGTACGATGGGCAACACTACAGTGAAATTTAAAAACTGTGACACTGGCAGTGGCAAGGGGAGACAAGGGGAAAGAGTTATTGCAAATTATTTACATTAAATAGATGGAAAAAAAAAACAATTTTTGTCTTTTTAAAAGGGCTGGATTCTGGAGGTAGTAGGCTTATGTCCTAAAGATAAATTTAATCAGGGAACATATCTGAAGGAGAAACAGTGGACTGCAGAGGTACCATATATAATCATTTATAAGCTTGATCCAATGGCAAACAATACAAAGCCACCTCAAGATCTCTGTTTTATGTTCTACTGAGTAATCTTAACAAACTGTATAAACTACATCTTCCATTGCATTATGTGATGTTAGAACTGGGTCTATGCACTTTACAATTGGATCCAACTTGAAAGAAAGTAGATATGGTATATAAAAATTCATACTGGGCATATTTTCGGAGCTCATCTGGAATTTCCACTTCAAGGTCATCCTGATCAGCTTCATGTGCCATTCCCTTGTATAACTTGCAAGCCATCAAGGCCTATAAAAGATATGGGTAGGAAAATAAATGCTATTATTATATGTTCACTCACTAGTACAGTGCTCCTGCACCATAATGCTATTAATGGGAGACAAATGTGGACCACCTTAAAGGTCAGGTTGCCTTATATCAAGGTATTATATACATAATATTACTATTAAATAATAAAATGGGACCATGAACATGCCTGCCTTGTAAAAAGGAGCCACCTTTTTGCATCATATAGTGAGGGGATTACTATACATATTTGTTGGACAATGGAACTCACCCCATTGATTCATTCTCCATTTATGCGTAATATGGACCACTGGGGTTTATTATTTCATATGCATGGTGAAACTGAGAACCAGTGTAATAATGGCCCTTATGATATCTGGCTTCAGACAAGTGTGATGGATGAATTCAAACATTATTAAGTCTATGATTTTAAGTTTGCTGAACTTTTTATTTTCCTAATGCATAATGTTAGCAATTTCACTGGTGTATTTTGAGTGTTTTTGCACAATCTTTTTAACATATGGACTGAGACAGGGCCAAATCACAGGTATAACAAACATTTTAACACCATCAGATGCCCTCTTTTAGCTGCAGTCTTGAACATACTGGGAAGCAATAGCAGGTCAGTTTGTAAAGCATTATACTCGCAAAGGCCAACAGTTCCATATCTGCCCAGGCCAGCTCGAGTCAGCTGCCTCCATGTGTCCATGGCAAAGGCACTTAACTTCCATTTCCTCTATATGATATAGCCAACAATGCCTAAAAACAAGCACTACAATATACAGAGCAAAACTGGAGATATTCTAATCTCAAGGTGAATGCAAACCTTTACTCTCTGATAAAGTAACAGAACTGTTGACTTCATTTATGAAAACTGACTCTTTTATAATGTCTGGTGTACTTAACACTAACTCTTCTTCCAACAGGGTTTAGTAATGAATGTAGTTATTCTAACTCTGGTTACTATAATGTAATCTTTTATTCTGATGCACCCTTGTTTTGATAACATGATAAATCCCAAGTTCAAGAGAGAATACACATGCACCTGTAAGTAACAGTATAACTACAACATTTGTTTACACCTGTCAACACAAAATCCACATGACAACAAAATTTGTGGAAAATCCTATCATTAACAGTCATAAATTGAAATAAAAGATACATACTATGAAAATAAGTTTGGCAAATTCTCTTTCTTGTAAACAGCACATCCTCACCTTTTTAGGAATATTCACAAATTTATATGAGTGAAATTCAAAAGATGATAATAAAAATGACAAAAATATTTTATTGCTTTATTTTAATTTTATTTTTTTATTGTACGAAAAAAGCATAATCCATACACAGTCTAGCAAAGATGCAATTTGGTGAAAAAAAATTTAATGATTACCCCAAAAGGGTAATGGTTGGTACATATGTAGATCTATAGGTCTTACACTATTCTTATGCCTCCCTTTAGAATATTCTCACATTTTTACGATGTGTGAATTAATGAGATGATAAATAAATTACAAGCACAACTTTTTACATCATAACTTACAAGCACAACTTTTTACAGTTTTACAAAATTTAATCCATATACAGACAGACATAAGACATCATTCAGTGATAAAAGTGTTATGATGACACCAAAATCATCATGGTTGGCATGTACATACAGTGTGACCCAGCTATAGCACGCTCCGTTATAACACGAATTCGGATATAACACGGTCATGGTGTGGCTCCCGAAATTTCATATACATGTATTTTTCTCGTACACAAAAAAAAAATTCTTTCCTAAAAGTACAAAAACAAAAAAAAAAAAATTTATTATCATTTTAGGGAAGAGATCGCGTATGAATAATACAAGACCAATCGTGGCGTGGCTACTGAAATTTTATATGCATTTTTCTCATACACGACAAAATAGTGTTTTCTTCTTAATAGTATGAAAAATAACTTGCAAAATTTTTTCAGGAATCATGCAGGGCTTCGCCAATGTCACAATTGCGATTTTTTTCTTCTTATTGGCGGCAAAATATACCATCTGCAACGTTCCCTCCAATATTTTTCCTGTGTGCACGGAATTTTGAAACTGCTGCGCAGCATATGTATTTGCTACCAAAACTTTTGCGCGGAATTTTTAAACTGCTGCGCGGCAGAGCAAACATTGACCATCTGGCGATTTTTTTTATTGGCGACATTGTTGGCTGTTTAAACTTGTATATACAACCATTGGTTTGGAGTGGAGAAATTCAGAGGCCCCATGAAAGGAAGCCGTAAAGTTGATATAAAATGCACTGAAATTTATCTATTGTTACATAAACAAATTCTTTGTCCATATTGACAAACCATCTTAACAGTGCATTGTTATATCATAATCCGCTTATGTTGACATCTAGCATGAGTACTGTATGTTTTGAGATATCGCTTTTTTTTCAAATTTACATTTCTGGTAGCGGAGATCAACCGGATGAGGCATTATCTCATAATCTATCTTCATCGGATTTTGGCCGCTCGCTAGTAATTAATATATTTACATAGACTGACATTTGTATGTGGATGGTAAGTAAAATTCCTCTTTTTTCACTCAGAATTAAATCCTTCAGAACATTCACATTTTCTGTAGTAATCCCTGTCATCAGACCAGAACACCTGCGTCTCTATCGTCGATTGACCCTTTCTTTAAATTTCTGACACATGCGTGGAAGGCAGCATCACTCCACTACCATAAATGTAAAACAAAAAACAAAAAAAAACGCTCTCACTTGTCTATTCAATAGGCAGGGAGGAACAGTAACTACAATTGACCATATGACGGCCAATTCATTTTTTAAAAAAAATGTACCCAGATAAAATAGTAGCTGAAATTTCAAAGAAAACATTACCTTTGAAGCACCGATTGTTATGAAAACGTACTAAGCAAATGGGAAAAAAATCAGTCTCAATCATGCAATACAATTTTTTGATGTTGCCGCCACAATAAGAAACGGGCATTTCTTTGGTTCTCCAAAGCTGTCCTTTAGCAGTGACTTCAATAACGCATGCACCCTTCATCAAAGAAAGCCGACTACAATCTTCAATAAAAACAAAGAACCTTTCTTCAAAGGAAGCCATTACCGAACTTAAATAAAAGCAATGGAATCTGATGGATTGTTTCATTTTCCAATGTGACTGGAACATTTTTACTGTGCCGTGAAAGTTTCCTTTTTACAGGAAAAAGTTTATGCTTACGAACTCTACCGACGGCACTTAAAACGTAAACTTTTACCGACTTCGGACGTACTTAAAAAGTAAATGTGCTTCATCATTCGTTACGTGATTGTGCTATTTTTTTCCGCTGAATTCAGACCTATATGACCTGTGACAAAATTATTGAATATTTTAAATCTGTGTGTGTGCATATTTTCGATGGAATTACTTGTATTGTGGATTCAATGTATGTGACATGATTCGCGGGTGAGTACACGGTGTTGATACTTTATTCATTGCTATGCATTAGACATGTATATATAAACAGTATACACGTATATGTACCAATGCGTGGTTCTCTGAATAAAGTAAAATATTATATATGCTTTTCTGTTTTCACTACAGGTGTATTTCTCATTTAATATGCATCGATTTAAGATGAAAACTGTGCCAATGAAGCACGTATTTTTGCACCCGCATTTATTACCTCCCCGCCCCCCCATATTTTTTCGGGTGCATGCATCATTTTCTTCAGCTAACTGACCTGGTTGCTTATAACACGGTTCGGTCTATAACACGGTCAGGTTCTATGGCTCCCAACTACCGTGTTATAGCAGGGTCACACTGTACATCTCTTTCTAACTTTACAGGCAAGGAGATAAATGAAATTCCTTTTACAACACTGCTATAATGGAAATGTGATACCTATGCTTTGTGACCTGCAGGAAAAAGAACAATGTTTTATCTGACCTTAGCCATTGCCTCTTCCCCATGTTGCCACATGAAATGTGCCATCTTCTGACGTTTCATAAGGACTGCCCAGATCATGAGATCATGGAAAGGGTATGGAAACAGTTCCTCTGCCTGTTTTGTGTCAACTAAATTTGGAAGTGTGGTCACAAGCTGCCCAATGTTTCCACTGGTGCCCTGTAAAACATCAAAATTAGTTGCATTATTTCTTTGTAAAATAATTAGCATGAATATTTATATAAATGGATGTGTTGGATTCACTCTTAAACATTTTAAGATTACACTGAAATCAATTTAAAAGAAAAAAACTGAAACACAAATTTCACTTTACAAGGTTTATTTAATTGATATTTTTTTCTAAAAGTACTGCCACCAGCAGTTATTACTGACATTTTAATTGACTGATATTTTTGTCATATACTGTTATGTACAAGGTATTGAGAAAATATTTATTTCTAAGAAAATTTAACAAAATGTGTGAGTTGTTATTAAAAGTTGCAAATTTCATGATGCTGATTTTAACTTTCTACGCACTCACCACCATTGTGACAATAAAACAAGCAATATTTCAAGATTTCATTTATCACCTTTGATTGTGATTTTTTTGATGCTGAAAAGGTAGGGGCCAAGTCTCCTGGTATTTTCTAGAAAACAAAATGGGATCCATGCTTGACCCTGCATTATAAATGGGTTAATGAGTTAACAGGGTTAAAGTTATCGCAGGACAGAAATACTATGATTATTCATGCATAACTCACACCTTGGTGCAAAAACACATCAACCCTGATCTGTCATCACATGTCCAATATGTAAAGAAAGAGTTGGGTCTACATTATCTGCACTTAGGTGTGTTGTATTAGATATGATGGCAATAAGGTAGCATTCTCATGGCACATTTGCAAGCAATCTACTCACACTTCTCTTTAAGGCATGATACTTTTGTCGGAATCGTTTCCTGCAGTAAGTGGCCCTGAAAGCCCCACCCATCAAGTGCTGAATCACAAGACCTATGTCAAGAAGTGTATATTTGTACCCTGATGAGACATGCTGAAATAGAGAATAGAATTTAAGAACACATTTCACTTGCCAAATGAGACAATCTAAACAGTACTTTTATTTCAGTGCTAAGCGGTAAAATTGTCAAGGAAATCTGAGAAAACATTTCGCTTGCTACTTAAGTCCTACAAAGTATTTGTATCTCAATGTCATAAACTGAATCACACATGAGAATCTAATATCAATGCAATTTCACACACCAAACTGTATGATTTACACAGTACTTTTATCTTATTGCCATATGCTGAAATAGACCAGAGAATTGGAGAAAAATGCATTTCACTTGCCAACTGAATGATCTACCCAGTCATTATATATCAATGTCATATGCTGAAAGAGACAAGAAAATCTGAAAATAAATTTCACTTGCCAAATTGTATGATTTACACAAAACATGTGTCTCAATGCCATGGGATGTAAATACAGAAAGAAATCTGAAAACAAATTTCACTTTCCACTGTATTATCTACAGAGTATTTGTATCTCAGTGTCATAGGATGAACTGGATACCAGAATCTGAGAACACATTTCAAATGCCAAACTGCATGACCTACCCAATACCTGTATCTCAATGCCACATACTGAAATAAACAAGAAAATCTGAGAACAATGTATTTCACTGGCAAAACAATATTATGTTTTCAGTGCTTACAATGCCATAGACTGAAATAAATGAATCTGAGAATGCATTTTAGTTGTCAAATTGTATTACATACACAGTGCTTGCACTTCAATACCACAGGCTAAAATGAATAGACAAATCTGAAAACACAATTCACCTGTCAAACAGTACTATCTACACAGTACTTGTTCTTCAATGACACAGGTTAGAATAGATATATGGGTCTGAGAACTCATTTTAGTTGTCAAAATTATATTATCTACACAGTACTTGTAATGCTGTAGGCTGAAATAGACAAAGGAATCTGAGAACACAATTCACTTGTCAAACTGTTTGATATATACAGTATCTCAATGCCATAGGCTGAAATAGATAAATTAATCTGAGAACAACACATTTCATTTTCAGAGTACATGTATCTCAATGCCACATGCTGAAATGGACAAATGAATCAGAGAACACGTCACTTCTCAGAGTACATGTATATCAGTGCAACATAATGAAATGCACAAAAGTATCAGAGAACAACACAATTCACTTCTCAGCGTACTTGTATCTTAATACCACATGCTGAAATGGACAAGACAATCAGAGAGCACAACAGGTTGCATAGTCAAATTGCATAATCAACAATGCCACACGCTGCAACAGACATGAGAAGCAGAGAACATGTCTTACTTGTCAAAATGTATAATCTGAAGAAAAAATATCAAGAACAGATTTGGGATAAATGAAAGAAAATAATTACACAAACTGACGATCAAAATGGTCTCAGAAATAAATGTACTGATGACATAATGTGAAGAAAAAAAACATTGTGTCTGAAAAACCTTGCGACAGAGGCCTTTGCTTCCATAGCTTTTTAATAGCAACTGATATTACATGTCATCTTTAGAATTTGAAGAAATTATCTGATAATAATATAGCCATAAAAACATGAATCCAGTTTTTACTGCTGAATGGACAGACCGAAGGTGGACAATATATGGATATTTTGTATGAACAATGCTAGGGAATTTTCTGTTTGTAATTTGAGGAAGATAAAGGCAAAGTTTAAAACATACTTTGCCTCATATTTCTCTTGCATAATTTAATTACAGTAATGCAAATTAAATCCCAAAATAGTCCAAAAAATTCTATCACCAGTCCTAATGAAAAAAGTTTTGATTAAATTTCATTAGTATTGGAAATAAGATCCAATGCTGAAGGTGTTCATATTCCTGTAGTGGCCTGTTATATGGTGATGTCACAAGTCTTTTGATGAATCATACTGAACACAAATACCATTGATTCTGCTCAAGATCTTATTGCACGAACAAATAATTTTTAGATAAACAAGATTATAAAGCCCTCTACTTGACCTCGGTCACAATTAGCATTTTTTTGAAAATTACAATGTTACTAAAATTACAATAATGAACACAGTAAACATAATGTCCTTGACTGACCAAGATAATGATCCTAATATTTAATCCACTCTTATAAAAACATTAGCTATGCCTCACTTGTTTACCAAAATAAAAATAACTTCAGTGTCTTTAGTCAGTAACACAGTGAACTTGATTTTGGACACAGTCAAGTCCAAAAATACAATTAAAAAAACAAACAAACAATACAAATTAAATATACATAACAATATCTATCTGAAGATCTGGCAGTGACCACTTAGGGGTCATGTTCTAATGGCCTATATTATTACCATAACATAGCTAATTTTATCAGCCAATCAGATGAAGTCTTATATCTTTTTGTTTGGGATAAGGAGCCGAATGGCTAAAGTGCATTAATGTGTGCTAAATGATTTGATTCATTCATATGTCCAGTACGTCTGCAACTGTCTTGGCAGATAGGGGTTTATGGTCTCCTTACAAAGTGCACAAACCCAGATCTGCTGGCATATTATTTGATGTCAAATCTGTGTCTGTGCAGTCTGCAGTCAGAGCAAACTCATAAGTGAGTATATATGGTATCAAATTGACGCAAGATATAGGCTGGACTAAACTACTCATCACTAAATTTATGCTAAAATAATAAGTACCTTTCTAACATCTCTTATCAAGTAGCGTAGCGTGTTGGATGGTCCTTGTCGCTGTAAAGAGAAATCAATAATTAAAAATAAATACACATAACTGAAGACAATTTTTAAATAATTCTGCTTTTCATAAAGATACAATAAACTTTTGTTCACAAGTTTAATTTCTTTCTTTCCAATAAACTTTTGTTCATTAGTTTAGTTTCTTTCTTTCCAATAAACTTATGTTCACTAGTTTAGTTTCTTTCTTTACAATAAACTTTTGTTCACTAGTTTCGTTTCTTTCTTTACATTAAACTTCTGTTCACTAGTTTAGTTTCTTTCTTGACAATAAACTTTTGTTCACTAGTTTAGTTTCTTTCTTTACAACAAACTTATGTTCACTAGTTTAGTTTCTTTCTTTACAACAAACTTTTGTTCACTAGTTCAGTTTCTTTCTTTACTGAAATAAAATTGCTCATTTTCTGTAACTGAGCTATAAAATATTACACTATTCTCACAAAGCTAAACATCTAATACACATAGAAATACCGAGAAAAAAAATCAATCCACATGCAAACTCTGTACGATTTTCTATATACACAAGCTTTTGTGGTATAATTTTACTTGTACTTAATTAAATACAGTTTGAAATTTTAATATCAAAATTTTAATAATTTAACACTCTTACAGATATGAAAAGACATACATTTTTATAATGGATGTATTTTTATTTTATGTTAGCCCATTCATGTTTCCTTAGAAATAATTTTGATAATTTGCTGGAGTGAAGTATGAATTTTTGTCACTGCTGTCAGTAGACATTGATAATATCATGGCCAATAAATTGTATTTGCCATTTTGTCACTTGCTTTGTGTTAAATATGGCCACCAGTCATGTAAGAGTAACTTCCATCAAAATGCCCCATGTTTTTGTTTTGTTTTTTGCAGTATTTTGTTTCTGTGCTTTTTTGTCTTGAACTAGCAAACAGACTCATCTTACTACTGGTATTTTCCATGCAAATATACACAAACACAGCAGAAGCAACACAAATGGTACATAGCTACCATTATCAGTGGGATACCATAAGATATCTGCTACTTCAATCTGTAATATAAGTTGTCAACCAATACATTTGTAATATCAAACATAAAAAGGAAATTTTCATGTTCCTAGTGACAAATGGACATATTTCCTCCTGTGGTGAAATACTCAAGTATTTTCACTGGCTCAATGAAATATATGTTATTCACTTGATACAAGCAAACATCCCCACATAACAAGCAAAATGAACTAACAATGAACTTAGGAGACAATTTGCAACTTTAAATAACCAACACTTATCTTTTTGACAAGTATTTTTCTTTAAATAATGATAACTTAAGTGTCCATGTTAATTCTCTCACAAAATACACACATGTACACAGTAATTACAGTCCTACACAGATCTGATAACACATGGTTTAATAACACAGATGAGTCTAAGCTGTTATCAACAGGATATTGAGGCCATAAACAAAATATACATAGAAAATCTCAGTCACAAACAACATGGATGCACTAAGTTATTCATGCAGTGTAATTGCTTGGTCTGACAATAGCATAGATGTGCATATTAAGCTCACAGCATAGTGCATTGTCTGAGAACCGTTTACATGTACATCTTAAACTCACTGCATAGTGCATGGTCTGAGAACTGTATACATGTGCATCTTAAATTCACTACATAGTCTGAAAACTGTATACATGTGCATCTTAAACTCACTGCATAGTGCATGGTCTGAGAACTGTATACATGTGCCTCTTAAATTCACTGCATAGTCTGAAAACTGTATACATGTGCCTCTTAAATTCACTGCATAGTCTGAAAACTGTATACATGTGCATCTTAAACTCACTGCATAGTGCATGGTCTGAGAACTGTATACATGTGCATCTTAAATTCACTAATAGTATGAAAACTGTATACATGTGCATCTTAAACTCACTGCATAGTGCATGGTCTGAGAACTGTATACATGTGCATCTTAAATTCACTGCATAGTCTGAAAACTGTATACATGTGCATCTTAAACTCACTGCATAGTGCATGGTCTGAGAACTGTATACATGTGCATCTTAAATTCACTACATACTCTGAAAACTGTATACATGTGCATCTTAAACTCACTGCATAGTGCATGGTCTGAGAACTGTATACATGTGCATCTTAAATTCACTGCATAGTCTGAGAACTGTATACATGTGCATCTTAAACTCACTGCATAGTGCATGGTCTGAGAACTGTATACATACATCATGAACTTGCTGCACAGTGCCTGGTATAAATGTATATCTGCTATCACCCTGTTTCGAGGCCTGTCCATGTTTTGTCAACATAAATATTTAGATTCATACAGAACCCTTATGTGCAGAGCTTCCAACCCTCCAGACTCGCAATCAATGAAAAGAGGGTTAAAAATTAGTGAATTATGAACACACTTAGTGAAAAATTATATCATGACACTAGCTCCATCAACTTTGATTGTCAGTACTGCATTATATGAAAATCCCAAAGTAAAACTAAAACATGTTATTTATACTGATTACATGTACAAATTTATTTGCAGCCAAATTTAATGATATACACAAACTTCACGCTATTTCTCATAATACGACGCTGTGGCAGACTTCCTCAATTGGGCTATGGTAAATTTGTTATCAAAACAGTTTAGGCTTCTTGCCTGCTGTTTAATCTTGGTGACTAAAACTATTGCAAATTTTCAGCACCTAAGGAGGCACAAAAGTGTGTCTTTTTTTTCAGAACAATAGGAAATACTCTTTCACTGTCACTGTTGCCGATCTCCAACTGAGAAGGGCAGGTTATATTCAGTATGAAAACTCACAAACAATTCTTCAGCATTGGTAGCTTTCAGGACTTGAGTAGGCGGCTTCAAGTACTTCAAAGCTGAAATCTGCTGTGGGTGCTCTTAATTTCCCCATATCTATATGCTTTTTGCTAGCAGTGTGCTTTTTTACATCGTTCTGCCACATGCCCACATATATATTATTATATAGTACATGTATGAGAGGTAAATTGTAAGCAACAATACAAGCCCCTGTGTACATTCACAATTCTAAAATTCACAGCACACTACTGTGCAAAAAGCATAATGTCCATCGAGGTTTCATGGCTGAATGCAATGCCAATTTTTGGTGTACTCCAATCTATGCTTCACTTTTTGTGGAATACATATCTTCTCCCTTGGAGGTGAAAACGTTTTAACTGCAGTGTAGTTTAATTATGAAATGGTATTAATCCAGAAGATGAAATGTCGAACAATTAATGATTAGTGGTGTCGGTGCATGCGTGGCAAAATATGAATTCAAGCAAATTACGATATATGCTAATCTTTCAATATCTCACAAATTCCCACACTAAAATAAGCTGTCTTCATTTAGTGTTTGTTTAAAACAATTACAGTTGCTATGAGTAAGTGCCTGTGCAATTTGAAAAAAATCATTTGGGCCCCTGTTTTGTTCATGAGCATTTGTAAAACCTCTGTTCTAAATATAGATTATATACTTTACAATGCCTGCTATAGGGCAAACTGTAACAAATGGATATAGTTCTACTAACATTGAGATTTGCAAATACAGGACTGTTACTGGCATCAGTGACCACTGCTGCTATTTTGACCAGCACTTAAAAGGAATAAAGACACCTTATTCCTGATTTAAGCCAATTGAGAATTCAGGAATTCGTGATTTTTCTGCATACAGCATGAATCTGTGAATCGCTATCAAGAGTCCTGAAATTCATGCCAAAATCATGAGGGTTGGCAGGTCTGTATGTGCCATCAGATCTGTGTATGAACTTGCTTATAAGTTGGATCCAACTACAAACAACATGGACCCTGATCTACTGTCGCATAATGCTTCAGTAGATCAGGGTATATG
Source organism: Megalonaias nervosa (assembly GCA_016617855.1). Lineage (NCBI taxonomy): Eukaryota > Metazoa > Mollusca > Bivalvia > Unionida > Unionidae > Megalonaias > Megalonaias nervosa. The sequence continues at coordinate 16,187 of JAECUM010003493.1, read as the reverse complement.
TTTTATGTTCTACTGATTATTCCAAACTGCACTGACCCAGGTCTGTTGGCACATTATGCAACAGCAGATCAATGTCTGTGCTGTTTGCAATTCAATATGACTTATATTTGAGTACATACTGTACCTCTAGTAACCTATTCTGATTAAGAAACATATTATTTAACATTTTTGGAAACAAACAAAAATACTGAGGATGTAGTTTTCAAATACCACTTCTTTAGGTGGCATATACTTACATAGCAAAATTGAACCCTAGAGAATTTGTCGACATCCTAGATAATGCAACATTTCAAATAGAATGAATAATATTAAAATGTGACATGTAAGAAGGTATGGACAGCAAAAGAAACTTTGCCAGGTACTCAGCTGGGTTGATTTTAATTGAGTCAGTTTTCTCAACTCCCATTTAGTCCGGTTTTCCCACCTTCCCTCAACCCCATTTTTTTCAATCATAAATCATTTTTGTTTTTACATTTTAATTTATATTTTATTACTGTCCAGGGAAGGGGTACAAGACCCAGCAAGATCAATTTTTTTTTTTTTGATATTGCGAAACCCAGCCCGGTTTGCGTGGACAGGCTGGATATTGCAAAACCCAGCCCAGGCTGGGTCAACCAGCTGGGTATTGCAAAACCCGGCCTAGTTTGGGTCAACGGGCTGGGTATTGCAAAACTTTTGGGTCAACAGGCTGGGTACTGCAAAACCTGTCCTGGTTGGGTGTATGGACTGGGTATTGCAAATCCCGGCCTGGTTTGGGTGGACGGGCTGGGTATTGCAAAAGGTGGCCCAATTTGGGTGGATCAGTTGGGTACCCATCTGTCCATGGTTCCCACGCTTTTCTGAAGATAAATTTCCAGGTCATTTCCAGGGTTTTTCCAGAAATTACATTTTTCAAGGTTCACATATGACCATTACTGAATGGAATTAGAGAACATTTTAGATTATAAAAAATGCATTTTCTAAATCTAAAGATGTTTCTATTTCAAGACTCTCCAAAACATCTAAATCAGAAAAAATGATCATGTACAAAACCACAAAATGTATCACATGAAACAAGTTTGATTATATTCCTAGAAACTGACATGTAAGGTTATTACAATGTACAGAATACAAATTCTAACTTTGCTGACCTGCATTATGTTGCTACGTGGAAACGACATAATGAACATAAATTTGTTTTGTTTCCTTTCAAACCTTTAATTCTAAATAATTATATGGCAATGTATATGCATGTTATACAAAGTAACATTTCCTATCACAATATGAAAAAACAATAAACGCAAAATATTAGAATCTTTTCTTGTAAGGAAAAAAGTTTAACCCTGAATTGACCTGTGCCAATAAAATCCCAAACAAGATTTTTTAAACAACTTAAACTCCTTAAGACGATTTGGTCAAAAATCTATCATTTCAAAAACATTTACAAAAGGGTTGATTTAAATTTTGACAGAAGACCTTCAAGTTTATAATTGCTGTATTAAAAAGGACTGAATTTTCTGTAAAATCAACTTGTCTTCTTGTAAATCAATAAACCAGTCCCCAAACTTGTATTGATACCGGGGCTCGTATCATCTTTTAATCTGATACAAGAGACGACAATTTCCCCATTTCTCCGGCGTCCATTTATGATCTGAAACCAATGCTTCAAGCCACATGTAACTGTGTAATAGTTTCGCACCAAATTTCAGCTCAGACTCGATATTTTGGACAACAAATTTGGCTTAAAATGAATAGCAGTCCGTTTTCTAATCTGGATTTCCTCCACAAATTCCCACCCCATTGACAGTCAGGCTGGGATGTGGAGTCTGAGAAATTGCATATTGAAAATTTGGAATTTGCCGCCACCGTGCTGTAGCGGCATATGGTAGTCGCTTACTAGCGGGCCTAGCAAATTTAAACGATGTTATATCGACTCATACCTGCATGAAATCGATAAGAAAATAATTTATTTTCTCAGAAATGGGAAGTATTATAATCGTTATGTCTTTAATCCGCTGACAGTCTATACAAAACTACAGCATGTATGAAACCTGATTCAGTACTCGCCATTTGCATTACTAGTCACATGACTTCACAAATCTCAATAGTCACATGATATCAACAGCAAACTCCTTTTTAATGTTGTTGTACAAAATTCAATTATATTAAATGAACGTCTGATACCTTTTGTAAAAACCAGAAAGAACATATAATTCTCAACATATTTATTTTGACAAAAACGACAAGAAACCTGTCGCTGTCGCTGCAATCTGGTCAGTCAGATTCATCAAGCAGAGAGCACAAATTAACGTGGTAGTCATGTGACACAACAAAACCTGGCAGTTGTTCTAGGAATAAATATAGATAATTTAGGATTCTTCTGATTCTGTATTTTTATTACAACCAGCATACAACTTTCATTTAATATTTTCTTCTACAACATTTGAAATGGAAAGTAACTGATATCATGTGACTACGGTATCTATGAGGTCATGGACATGTGGGTTGTGAGATTTGTGTACTTGTTCGACTACCAATGCAAATCGCGAGTACCAGCTCAAACTTCATCCACGTCAGTTTTATTTTGTCTTTCAGCAGATTAAAGACATAACGATTTTAATACTCTCAATTTATGAGAAAATAAATAATTTTCATATCGATTTAATGCGGGTTTGACTAGACTTAATGTTTAAGTTTGCAAGGCCATCTGGTAAGCGGCTAGGCTTTGCCGCCACCTTGTTGGCCGCTTGTGATGCTAGACTGCTGTTCATATCTTCCATGTAAGAAAAGATACCGATATCGAACTGTGTGTGGAAAAATAAAAAGTCTACTAGACGAATCTAATCCACTGAGTGTTTGGATTAACTCAAAAAACATGTTTATGGCAAGCACCCAAATGATATATAATGCAACCTCCAAATATTCTGGCCAGAACTCGTTAAATTTAACTCACGATAGGCCAGTTACGACTCAATTACGTAATTGTTTTGGGCATCAAGCGGTGGCGGAAAATTCCCGGGTTTTTCCCGACTTGCATCAATATATGCAAAAATTCAAGGACTTTTCATGGTCGGGAAAAAAATTATCATTTCTCCCGACTTTCTCCCGATTTCCCGGTAGCATGGGAACCCTGTCTGTCCTACTTTTAAGTGAATTAATATTTTTGAGAAAGGCTAAACTTTTCAAACAATATGAACCGATTATATCTCAAGGAACTATTAAATGACAGAAAACAATGAAACACTCTCCAAAATTTTATTACAAATATCAAAAAACAGGAACAATTAAAGTGTTAAAATTTTGCAGGTTTACCGTATCCATATTCATATCCTGCTGAAAACGATATACATCTAATGAGATTAAGACGATAAAGATCAGCATCTCATGAGATTAAGAAAATTTAGATCAATATCTAATGAGATTAAGAAAATAAAGCCATCATCATTAATCCAGTATTGATTTCTGTGTCTAAGTGATTTTGGGAATTTTTCTTTAAATGTCATGAAAATCATCAAAATGTATATTAGCTGTTGCAGAACATTATGTGTAAATAAAATGTTTTGTGTTTTTTCAGTGAACTTAATTAACACCAAATGATTTTCCCAAAATTTACATTTAAAATTAATGAAGAGTTAGAGTCTTCAAAATTACCAAATACATTACCACCCTTGACCAAGGCTTGATTAGCAGTTATGCATGGCAGCATTCTAGAACAGCTGACAATCGCTAACGAATTAGTGTATTGACTACAAGTCATTTCAAGTAACAAGAGGCACATGTGGGCCTGAGATAAAATTAGCTGACTTCTGTCCAAAAGTCAAATGCCAAAGTGATTAACCAAAATCTGGATAAGTAGCATGCTGTGGTTGTGACATGGACATAGTCAATTTCATCAACAGAGAGCACATGTCAATGTGGAGGTAATGTGGTACATCAAAACAATCACTGACACATACTATAGTCTTGACAAATCTTTCTCCATGTTGCTATGACAGCAACAGATCTCTGGTAGTTGTTTTCTGAATAAATATGTTGAGAATTATGTGACTTATCATTATTTTACAAACAGTATGTGCCTTTCATGTTAATATTTCCAAATTCTTGTACAAAACATTGGACAAGGGTTTTTTGTTGATATCACATGACTATTGGACCTCTGATGTCATGGACAAGTTGTGAGTTTTGTGTAGTCATGTGACTAGCAATGCAAATGGCGCCTACCAGGTCAAATTTCATCAATGCTGTAGTTTTGTCTTGTCTGTCAGTGGACTGAAAATAGGACAATTATAATATTTACAATTTCTCAAAATATAAATCATTTTCCTACTGACTTTACAAAGGTATGACTCGATGTAACACTGTTTAAGTTTACTAGGCCCCCAGGTAGGCAGCTACATGGCAGCAATTTCCAACTTTTCATTAGGCAACTGATTCTGACCCAACACTCCAACATAAATGTCCAAATATCAAAAATGGGTGAAAAGGGTCAGAGAAGACTCAGTTTAACCATTTTCCAACATTACCTCCTGAGTTTGCTATGATCGTTCTATGTTAAGATGCAAGTGAAACATGCTGAATGGAATACTTCACAAAAAAATAGAGATTATCAGCTGGTGCAGTATGTCATTTTGTTTGACCATTAAGTTGGCAGATTTTTACACATTTAGCAATGTTTTGTGGTAGCATTCATCCCAAAGGCAAGTTGTAGCCAAGGTTTTTATTTACTAATGTTTAAAACCATGTTTCCTTTATTAACTACAAATAAAAACCTTTATTACAAATATATATATGAATGTTAAGAAATTTATTTCCAAATATGTCAAATAATGAGAAGCAATCAGATTGGACTATTCCTGGTTTGGGTATTAATTCCAGAAGACTAGATCTCTTAGTAAGACACATCTGATAACACTATGTGTATCTACCAGTTGTTGCACAAAAAAAATGGATAAGAACCCCATGATATCTTAAATGGAAATAAATGCAAGTGTAGAAAAAGTCAAATGCAACAATGAACTGGATACAACTGAAGGAAATTATAAGTTAGACACTTAATCAAAGAAATTCTGGACTTCCCAGAAATGTGTTTTACTGCACAAGTCCTAGAAAACATACAAATGATATTCTGAATAACGTGACTAAGGCATCCAATTAAGACTCTATTTATTTTTGTTCCAGGCCTACAGCTGCTAACTGATGGTGGTAATTCAGTGTTGACTGTGGATTAGCAGCAAGAAAAGCCAAAGCAACATAATGGTAACAGGTAATTAATTACAGCTATAAAATAAATACATAAAAAATTTACCTTTTTCTTAAATAATAGGAAATTTTAAACCTTTTTCCTCTAGCATCACAAATTTTTTAAATTTTTCTATTTCTTTTTTGATAAATAATCACTCTCAGTCATCTGAATCAGTTGAAATTTTCAATACATATTATTATAATTTATGCAATTATCTCCTGGGTATTACAAATGGAGAGTTTGAATTGGTGACCATCTGATGACCAGAAATAAACAATGTATGGACATTGAGAAATTGGATATATTGCAATTGCATCATCTTTAATTTAATAAATTTGAACTAAATGCCTATTCTGAGGACACTGAGGCAACTGACCCAGGATGGCCTGGATGAGTATCGAGCATTTGGATTATGGGTCTGATGAACTACCAACTGAGCTTTCTCAAAGAACATCACATAATTGGTCTGGCTGAAGATGGACTCAAGAATCAAATGTTAAAACTGGGAACTTCCAAGATCCTTTCCAACTTTCTGAAAGAACCATATCCATAACTAACTCAACTCTAAAAATAAAACATACAGTATTGTATAGTTCTTCAAGTCTTGGAATGGTCAGAAATGTTTGCATGTGAACTCCATTCTCTAGCAGCAGTTTCACAAAGTCCACACGATCATTAATCAGGGCATCCATCATTGCCTGTTCCAAAGAGCCTTCCTGAAATACAAGATATCTTCCACTGATTAATCCAACCAATTTAATCAAAACAATAATGTTTTTAAAATATTCAACATCTGCTTTCTTTAAACTTAAAAATAGCATAAACAATGAAATCTGGCATGTACTGGCTATTCCAAAACTTTATCAGTTGTTAACAAACTCGACATTCAATGAAATTAAACACTTATAAAAAAACCATTCTACACCAATAAATTGTCTTTACAGATTCCATTTTCTGGGACAAAAGAAGTTTATGATAAATTTCAATGTAATATCTCATTTGCTATTTAAGTCAAATTTCATGTCCTAGTCCAGTGAACACTGATGATGACCTTGGTAACCCAATGTGCAAAGTTTATTATGAAACCAGAAAATTTATGAGGAAAGTAAACATACTACAGTATACACTTACTTACAAGTCTAGTCCAGCTGCAAATTGCACAGACTCAGACCTTCCAACACATAATGTGCCAGCTGCCTTGTGGCTGTGCAGTTTGTTAGGAGTAATCAGTAAAACAAACAACATAAACCCTCGTTAAAATCACGCTGTATGGAGCAGGTGTTAATGAATTCATTACAGCCAATGACATTGGTTGTAACCAAAGACATGTCCATAAAATGGTTAAGATGATTGTCTGAACCTACCCAACATAAAGATCAATTACAATCTTTTCAAAGAATAACCTGATACCAGTCATACCCACAAGGTCTAGCAGAAAATAACCCTGACGGATGAGAAAAAATGGTGCAGATTTGTACAAGAATTCTGAATGCATTATTGCTTTTATCTGCATTGAAAATGAACTTCAATCAAAATCAGAATTAATTTACCTCACCAAAATAATTAAACTCTTTTTTATCTTTGAGATCAGTAATCATAATTTTTCATTTCACAAGTTATTGTGTCAGAAAATTGGGAAAATCTTGCATGCCTGACCTATTAAAAACAGATTTCAATTACTTACAGGCCACTCCTGGCCATAGACGAAGATGTGGCTCCGAGCAATGTCCACTCTATCCCAGGTCAGTGCCAAGCTCAATTGGTCAGGGGCACTAGCATTTGTTCCTGTTGAAGTAAAAGAAGAATATAATATGAGTCCACTGAAAGGACCATGTTCAACTGGCTTAAAGAATATGCAGTTATTCACAAAACCTATTTCCTCCCTCTTTTTTATGATCATTAAGTGCATACTACTGAAACCCTCTCAGAACACATTCCATATTTTGGTAACAAAAATAATTTTTAAAATACAAGATAGGAGCAGTATGAAAATCTGTCATGGTCTTGACCTTGAACCTGATCAGTAACTATGGATAGAACATCATTTGTAAGAAATTGAAAGCCCTTAATGCCAAAATGCTCTTTGACAAATTTGGTCAAAAGTGGTACAGAAGTATTTAAGAAGTTTATAATAGCAGTCATTGATGGACTCAGGGCCATACCAAAAGCTCAATTGGCCATACTGACAGCTACTGATTGACTCAGGGCCAAATATATGCTAAGTTGGCCATACTGACAGCAATTCATGGATTTGGGGCCGTACCATAAGTTCATCTGGCCATATTGACGGCTACTGATGGACTCAGGGTCATACCATAAGCTAAAATGGACATACTGACAGCTATTGATGGACTTGGGGACGTACCATAAGCTCATCTGGCCATACTGACAGCTACTGATGGATTCGGGGCCACACCATAAGCTAAGTTGGCCATACTGACAGTAATTGATGGACTTGGGGCCATACCATAAGCTCATCTGGCCATCGTGACAGCAATTGATGGACTTGGGGACGTACCATAAGCTCATTTGGCCATACTGACAGCAATTGACAGACTCTGGGTCATACCATAAGCTCAGTGGCCATACTGACAGCAACTGATCGACTTGGGGCTGTACCATAAGCTCATCTGGCCATCGTGACAACAATTGATGGACTTGGGGCCATACCATAAGCTCATCTGGACATTGTGACAGCAATTGATGGACTCTGGGTCATACCATAAGCTCAGTTGGCCATCATGACAGCAATTGAAGGACTTGGGGCCATACCATGAGCTCAGTTGGCCATAATGACAGCTATTTATCGACTCAGGGCCATACTAAGCTGAGTTTAGTATCCATAGAGCAATATAATGAATCTATGAGGCAATGTGTCATATTGCAGAAATATGTCATACAGCTGCTATAAATAGAAAATAAGGAAAGTACAAGTAGGTCTAAGATGGACAAATTTACTCTTATGCTATTATTACACAGAAGTCTTCCAATTTAGAATATTTTGAAATTCATATGATGAGTGGGATTAAAGAGACAATAATAAAAATTACATTTTTTTAACTGCTTTATTCTTTAATGGACCAGAAAAGTATAATCCATATAAAGGTGAGTGTTGGACGTAATTAGGAGGAAAAATGCATAATGATTATGGCAAAAGAGTAATAGTTGGCATGTTGGGACTAAGTTTTCCACATCTGTTTTTAAGTCTGTATTTTTTCTGGGTATGTACTATCAATCAAGTTTGAATGCATGGGTTACATGTTAGAATGATGGCTGATCCAGTGTTTGAATGCAACCCAGTGCTGCTTCCCCACAATCATTTGTTTTCATTTTTTAATTTTGCTTACCACTGTATTATTCCCTAAACTGATGTGGAACTATCATTATAAAGTCATAATAGTTCACAAACACCTATATAAAATAACTATATGACTGGTTTCATTTCCAAGATGTTGTGGTCTGTATCACCGAGACATGCTATTAAAATGACACACACATCAATAAGCATTGAGCAAAATTTTTTTTAAAGGACACTTCACAAGTTTAGCTTAGACTTCACATAAAAATTCATTTCATTTTTCAAGTCTGACCAGCAGGAAAACTATGATATTTTCAGATATTAGAAAATCTAATTTCATTTTCTAAGTTTGACCTGAATGAGTAACTATATTTTCAGTCGTGAGAAAAATATCATCTCTTTGTTAAGGTGGACAGGAGATCAAAATCACCATATTTACAGTCACCCCATGGTATTCTTGTTGCATTTAGTAACATTAACATGTAGAACAAGCCAGATTAATGAGACAAGATTATACATACCTTTTAGAAGAGCAGTAAGTATAGCAAGGTCAATATCCTGAGCCCCTTCACCCATTCTGAACACTGTGATCTGAAAGGAAGAAATAGAAGGATTCCACAAAATGCTTTTAACAACTCATTTTCTTCCTTCCAAACTTCAGTTAGACTGGAAGAATTGTAAAATTTATGAAAAACTGCAGCATTGGGGGCTTTAAATTATTCAGTGGAATTACAAAGTGCTCACTGACATTTTGGTCTAAAGGACTATTTTGGGATTATTGTGAAATCATTCAAATACATTCTGGATTATATCATTGTGATATATCAAGACTGTTGGAACATTAGTTCATCCAAGAATATTGGCACATCAGCATATTAAATATTGAAATTCATTTGAAATACTTTATACTTTTGGACCTCTGATAAAACTTTTAGGATCATGTGGGATTTAATTCACAATACTGCAAGTTTCTTTTAAATTTCACTTTGTTTTCTTGGGAAATAAATTATTTGTTGCATTTTTCTCAACTTGTTGGTTTTGCTTTTTAAGACCATTGAGGCATTACACAACAAACTCATGGGATTCACCACTTGAACCCCCTCTGCTATTTCTACAAGACAAATATATGCCTTGGATGAATGTTATCAAAGTAATTTACAGAAAATCATACATTTTGTTGGCCAGAAATTTCTTTGTTAAAAAGAAACTGCAATCTGTCTGGACAAACTTGGCTATTTCTATGGGCTGACCGAGAAGCTGCAGACATTGAAAGAATTGGAAACGTGCAACTTCTCCATCAATCCTAGTTTTGTAAATAACCATGGCGGTCCTAATACTAGCTAATGGTGGCTATCAGCATCCATTCGAGGCATTATCTGTAGGAGCGACCTCAAATTTGTAGATGTCAATTTAAATGTAATGGTCTCACTCATAGTCACACAGATGCTTAAACTGAGTGCAGTATAGTATTCTCAAGTGCTTCAGTGACGGAGGTCAAAAGCCCAATAAATGATGAGGTGGAAGCATATATTCCAAGTTTGTCCAAAATTGGATCACAAGTGAGGCAACAAGCTAATCTGATGCAAGATTACATCATTATCATGCATATATCCAAAAAGCAAAAGGATGCTGATATAAGCCAATATTTCAAATTGGATCAAAATTAGATCAGAAATGTGATTTCCAGAGTGGTAAAAAGCCTAGCCAATCAATCTGATGCAAAATCAACTCATTAATATGAGATCATCAGACTCATTATCAAACTTGTACAAGATACTGACAACATATGCATCTATTCCAAATTTGATACAAATCAGTTCAGAAATATGGCTGCAAGAGTGCTAATAATGTCAATCAACCAGATATAAAATAATTATAGGTTACTGCATTTGAATGGGAAAATATGATCGAGTTTATCGGATGTGTATACTGCACGACCATGGGAGTGCAGTATATCCATCCGACAAAACAAGTTCATATTTTCCCATACAAATGCAGTAACCTTTTTATTATATGCTCATTTTCTTATTCTACCCAAGGCTTAAATATATAAACAAAAGTACACTACAAGAAACAAAGTAGCTGAATGCATGCCGTATTCCAAACTATATACACAAGCGCAGATTCATCTTTACACAACATTATTAATGCACATGTAACTCCGCCCAGATAAATTTGAAGTTGGTCGTGCACTAGACATAAGTTTCGAAAGAAACTGGCATTTTGGTCTACTTAAAATTGAAATTTGGAGTGATATTGTGAATGAATGAGCACTGCAACAACTTTTCCATTTGATCTGGAATGAATAGATTTTGGTATTTTTGTCAATTCGACGAAATTTCGTAATTATGGACTGGATTTATCTACATGAAGTAAGTCGATTTCAGCGTCTGTGCCAATTCTACATGAAATACATCGTATTAAAGCAGCAAGGGAGAAGTGTGTTGACATCGGCAAGCGTGTTTCTGTTCTGTCATTGAATGATTCAAATCATAATGTGGGGAAAAATATGAAGTCTTTCAACTGCAATTATCGAAAAGACGCTGTGGAATTTAACATTTATTTCATTTTGAGTGCAGTAAGGAGGATGTAATTGCACATGGAATACAGTCGACATTACAGTACAAGTTCGAAATGTGTAATCAAGCTTGAGAACCCATGACATAGCTCATGTAATTCGGATTTGCAGAACTAAGAAAGCATGTTTTGAGGAAATTCAGGATGTTAGACTGTAAGTATATTTTTTGCCATTTTTATTACCAGCTAAAGAAGACAGCTTATGTCTTTTCACTTGCATGTTATTTGTAAGGACCCTGTCTGGCGTCTATAGGTAGCCTAAATCTGAAACATTGTATCAAAAAAGTTAACGTGGAATGTGCCAAAGCAGCTGGTATATGGCAGTCCACGAAATATCTGCATTAGTTCATTCAGAAACAAATTGTTTGTTTAAAATAGAAAGGAGTTCCTTTATTCGCATGAATGCAATATGTTGCACGCAAGTTCAGTATCGCAAAATATTGCACGATTTTGACAATGTAAAGTTAACGGAGAAAAAAATGAGCATATAATAATCTCATTAACATACATGGAATTGCTCATTATTAAACCCATCCAAAACCTTGAGGATATAAGTTTACATTTCAAGTCTGATCAAATTAAAACTGGATCTGAAATATGTCTTCCGGTAGGGTAACAAGTTCAGCTAATCAGATCCAAGATGACCTTATTATATCTACAAATCGTTCTGACTTCAATCTCATCCAAAATCTTAATGATATAAACATACACAAGTTTTATCAAAATCAAATCAAAAATGACTCCAGGAGTGACAACAAGATCAGTCAATCACACACAAGATAATTTCATTAATATGCATGGACCTTGCTCATTATCAAACCCATCCAAAATCCTGCTGATATAAACTTACATTTCAAGTCTGATATAAAAAAAAGATCAGAAATGTGGTTTCCAGTAGGATAATAATTTCAACTAATCAATGCAAAATCACCTCATTAGTATCAGTGACTCTCACTAATTTCTGAACTCATGCAAAACCTATGGGCTCCAGTTTGGTAATAAGCTCAGCCAATCAGAAGCAACACTGCATCATTAGTATTTGTGTGACATAATGACATAATTTCATATTGCACGTTTGTTCAAAATCAAAGCAAACATTTAGCTTCCAGAAGGTAACAAGTTCAGCCCATGTGATGCAAGATAACCTCATTAGTACAAGTGGATCTCACTTATTATCAAACATGTAGAATTTACCAATATGAGCTGATGTTCCAGATCTGATCAAAATTGGTGCAGCAATACAGCCTCCACAGCAGTAACAAATTCAGCAAATCATATGCCAAATAACCCCCCACCACCACCATTAGTATGCATGGATCTCACTTGCACATTATCAAACCCAAACATGATCTTAATGATAATATGCATACATTCCAAGTCAAAACTGGATCAGAAAAAGTACGACCTCCAGAATAGTAAAAAGGTAGTCAATCAGATACAAAATCACCTCATTAATACACATGAATTTCTCTCAATATTGATCTCATCTGAAATTGATGACATAAACCCAAATTTAATTGAAATCAGATCAGAAATATGAACTGATAAGAAGCATGTTTGCTAGCTGGATCCATGATGGTCTTTGAACAATGAATAATGTATGATGGATGCAGCACCGTAAGGTGAGCTTCTAAATGGTGGAAATTAAAGAAAGTGGATCAAAGAAAATTCCACGAGCACTAAATGAATTTTTCTGCTTTAAAGTGCATTTGCTCATATTGGATCAAAACAAGAGCATAAACACGAGTACCAGTAATGTCAATCGTACAAATTTACTGAGACTATCTGCCAATGAGTATGAAATACATTTGGTTGACTAGTTGTAATGTACTGAATCCACTTCAAGAAACTGCTGAAGGTTGAAACCATCTGATATTTTTTAGCAATAAGATGTTCGAATTAGGCAATGTGGCAGCCATATTGAACAAAAAATCAGCACTTTTTCATTTCAAGTAAACTAGACACCAATAGAAGACCTTTGGTGAAAATCCCAAGCTAATATAATCATTTTGTAGAAGTGCAGACAAAATTTTCAATATGTTCATTGTGGTAGCCATATTTAAGGTCATTCAGGGCCAACTAGATATCATAATTAGTGTTATAGTGAAAGCCCCCTGTCGATATGGCTTTCCATTTCGTAAGAGTAGCGATAAAAAGAAATTTCAACTTAGCTGCCATTGTGGCCACAATGGATTCCAGATTGACACCATTTTCATTAAGTACTAATTAGACATTATAAGAAGTCTTCCAGTGAAAAAACAATGTTAATACGACTTTCCATCTAGGAGGAGAACTGATATGATTTTCAAAACGGCGCTGCAGTGACCATACTAGACATAAGAAGGGTCCAATTATTGTTTTTTCATCAACTAAACATTATATGATTTTTTTTCTGGTAAAAACGTCTGCTATAACTTTCCATCCATAAGATTAGTGCCAAGGCAAATGAAGTCAAGTGCCTTGCCCAAGGACACACCATGGCAGCTGACCAAAGTTGATCCAATGGTAAGATTCAAGCCTGCACCCTTTCAGTAACAAGTCAAGCACATTAATCACTGAGCCACAGTGCCTCCTCTCCATCCAGAAGGATAACAAGATTTTCAAGATGGCTGCTGTGGTAGCCATACTGGATGTCAGATCAGCACCATTTTCATTAGGACCAACCAGACCTCACAAGAAGTCCTTAGTGAAAATCCATTCTTAATACTGCCATCAGTTCAGGTGGAGTAGCAATAATAAGATTTTTCAAGATGACTGCTGTGGTGGCTATACTGGATATTCCAGAAATCAAACAAGTCTTTTGGTGAAATATGACTTTCTGCTCAGGGAAAGAAGCAACAACATGATTTTCAAGACAGCTGCCAAGCCACCATATCTGATATTGGCACCATTTTCATACAGGATCATTGTAATAAGTCTTTTAGGAAACCCCCATTGATATGACCATCCCTTCAGAAGAAGTACCATAAAGATGGCTACCATCTTACAAATCAGATCAGCACCATTTTTATAAAGGACAAAGCAGACATTACAATAAGTCTTTCAATGAAAACCATATGTTGATGTGACTGTCTGTTCAGGAGGAGTAGCAATAACAAGATTTTCAAGATGGCTGCTATGGTGACCACATTGGATATCTGAGCAGCAGATCTTCAATAAGGACCAACTATGACTTGGGGCGAATGTGTGTATAAAGTTTCATGGCAATTTTTTAAGTTGTTTACGAGTAGTGATAAAAAATTTGTACAAACAGGTAAACAGAGTTCAGATGACAGACAACAGGCCACTCCACAAAATCTTCTAGTCTATGATAAGCTAAAAGCTGCTAAGGAGTAGGTGATGGAAGAAACATCTGCATGAAAAACTGGATTATGTCATTTCCAAGAAAAGAGGTTAGCAAATTTCAATTTCCAATTCTTTTCTTCAATGTCAATCATATGGAATGATTTACAACAGTGATGAATCAATAGATGGCTGGATAAAACCAAGATTTACTTGCCAAAAGGTCTCATAGAGAATTGAGGGAAACAGTCCTGAAAGATGACATGTTATCAGTAGCTTCTGAATATGCCTGTGTATAAAAGCACATAAATATATGTAAATGTGCCCTTCCAATCTAAATGACTTACTTCCCATTTTCTCTCATGCTCTTTATAAATGGTAACTTTGCTAAATCTTTCAAGAGACAGAAAAAAACCTTAACATCATTTGCAAGGTGTATCAGCAGTGAGCTCAACGAAAAACATACCAATTCTTTTTTCTTTACACAGAGCATCAGTTCAATAAAGAGTTTTTCGGCTTGTTCCAGAGTATACTGGAAAGTTTTCTGTATAGTCAGTAGCAGCTGATCATGTAGACTCTCTGGCATAGTCCTGGAAACAAAACAAAAAAACATGTTTCAACCAATAACTTCCACTGGATATTGACATAATAAATGTAAATCCGTTCTGAAATAAACAAGGGAATAAAAGAGAACATTTTCAACTCAACGGAAATGCTGGATGGGTCCAATTCTTTTGCAGGTGTCTAGCAACTGCTAATCTGAATCTCATGGTAAATTCTACATGTTCTATTAACAACTGTGAGAATTAATATAGAATAAAGCACTTACTTTTACTGATCACTGCCATCTAATCTTGGTTTGTGTGGGTTCAAATCATGGACTCAGCCAGTGTGGATATGTGAGAAAGCTGCCAGTACCTTCCCATGGGTCGGTGGTCCTCATAGTTAAACAAATGAATCAACCAAATCAATTCACTTTGATTAGTTACAATAGTAATGAAACCGGTCAGGCACTGGGGGTGACTAGGTCCTCCCAGCAGATGGGAGGGTATGTCTCCACATCCTTTCAATCATCACTTTCTAATGATAGACAAATTAAATCTAAACTTCAAGCATATGGATCACATTCCATAAATAATAATAGTGTCAATGTGGCTGTAAATATTTCATCTCCACATCTGAACCAAAAGTACTACAAGACAGGTCCTATATATAGATTTACTACCATTCCTGCATATCTCTGCAGAAGAATTACTTCAAACAAAATTCATTACAAGAGATTCACTCACTTATATGATTTACAACTGACTATATTATTTTACAACTGAAATATTTCATTTATACAGACTTTAGTAAATGTGTTTAGGCTATTCAAGCATTTTATTATTTAAATTCATTTCTCCCATCTGTCTTGCACCTGTCTCAGATGATTATGCCAGTTCCTGCATACCTTCTACTTGATTCTATTAAATGTATATTGTAAACTGCCAAGGAAGCAACTTCAAATCCTAAATCATCTTAAAGGAAAAGCAATCTTTCAGTGATGTAAGGACTGTGTGTGATTTATTTAGTTACAGTGCAATAAATCTACATAGAATAAACCTGTCAGAAGTCATATGCTCCAAACTTGTTTACCTGCTTAACAACTGAACATACTTGTACTTTATATCATCATAAATTAGTCAGTAGTCATAACCTCAAAAAATTAGCAACTCAAAATGTGTGTGTGTGTGTGTGTGTGTGTGTGTGTGTGTGTGTGTGTGTGTGTGTGTGTGTGTGTGTGTGTGTGTGTGTGTGTGTGTGTGTGTG